>MU224034.1:2565625-2617032 GCA_018584345.1 Thuja plicata
CATCAATGGTTCCCTTAGCTCCTCTAATAGCATTTACAACATCCTTTATCCTATCATAATATTGCACTATATTTTCTCCTTCTTGCATTTTTAAATCATCAAACTTACCTCTCAAGCTTTCAGATTTGGCTCTTAGTACATTTGTATCACCTCCATAAATGGTCGCAAGGGTATCCCACATCTTCTTTGCGCTTGTACAATCCTTGATTTCCTCAAATTCATGATAGTTCAGAGATGATGCAAGTTCCAACATTGCTTGATTATGATCATGCTTTTCTCTTAATTGTGCAGCATTCAGAACTCTAGTAGGGGCTACATATTATGTTTCAATATGTTGTTTAGTAGAGTCACCAATACTAGCCAAGTGAATTTTCATCAAACTTTGCCATGCAGGAAAGTTTTCCTTGTTGATCTTTGGTCTGTCCCTTTTATACATCTTGATCTTTATCTTCAAGTACCTTCAAACTTTTTCAAGAGAACTTAGCTCTGATACCAATTGTTAGGATGAATTTAGAATAACTGAGAGGGGGGGTGAATAATTTATCCTTAGGTAAGGTGTGCCCATATAAAACTTTAAACCAACTTCAACAACTTAGATATGCTCGGCAGCAATAAACAACAAAAGTGTACAGTTTACTGTACTAATGAAATAAGCTTACAGAAACTTAACAGTAAAACACAACAATAACATTCACACATTTTTACACCATGATTTAACATGGAAACCCAATATGGGAAAAACCACTAGTAACATGCTACCAAAATTTCACTCTTTTGAAGTGATGCCCTGTAAGGAGCCAACCCTGTTAAAGGTTACAAAACACACTGTCAAATGTGACCTAGTTAAAAGATTTAATCACCCTGTTAGGAGTGGCCTTGTTAGAGGACTTAGAACATTCCAATATGAATGTCACCTTGTTCAAAGGATTTATATAATGACTATTAGGTCAACCTAGTTAAAGGATTTGAACTGATACAATGGTTAGAAAGTAATCAGCAGATGTGATCTAATACATACAACTTACTTTGCAAATCCAAATCCAATTTCAGCTCTAATTCTAATTCACTGAGTGGCCTCCATTTTCATCTCAAACTTCAGATCTTCTTGGAAATCCATCAAGCAATCTCTCTCTGGTTCTTTTCTCAGCATTCTTTGCTAGGTCTTGCCAATCAGTTAATTAACCATGCAATACTCTTGCATACAACTTCTACTTGCACTTGGATACAATGATAATAACCTCTGTAGGTTATATTATACCTCTTCATCTAGGTCAGATAGACCTTTTGCCACTTAATCAAGATCATAGATCTTAGGTTAGGTCAGATCCAATGGATCCTTCCATCATTACATTTAATTTACTTCTCCAATACAGACATTAATTAAACATTCAATCCATGCACTAATAATAGTTTCCCATGCATTAAATGAATGTGGATCAATCTTAATTAACAATGCATATCCCAACAGAATCAACTATGTCGGCCATAGATCTCAAATCTCATCAATAAACAAAATACTATTGCTCAGCTTTCTCTGTCTCCCTCGGCATTTCACTGGCACTCGGCGTCATCTTTTGTTTGCTCGGCATCACCTTTTTCTTTGCTCGACATCGAATTTTCTTTCCTTGACATTGACCGTCCAGTGAACTATCAGTGATAGATAAATAATGTATCACTTTGCCAAAGTGCCAAATGATCAAGTACCCTGGTGTATACTCATAACTCAACCATTTCCTTGGTCTTCTTGTTATCCCATTCTTTTCAAATCTTCATCAATCAATGGATAAGGTACTCAAACATACAGCAATAGTCTCACCAGTTAAGGTTTGACATCAATGACAAAATAACAATTGTCTACATTGTAGCAATCTTTCCAACAATTTCTCATTTGGCATTGATGGCGACACTAAACAAAAAACAATAATTTCCAACCAAAGTTACCATACAATCCAAAAAGTGCATGTGTTCTTGATATGAACAAATCTTCATTAATGTCTTTAGCTTCATTCTGACTCCCTCGGTGTCTATAATCACACTGAAATGTTTTTTGTTACTGTTTAGCTCCCTCTTTCAGTAATATCTCCCTTGTATCTATTGTTTTAGCAATAATCTCCCTCTTTGACAACAATGCCAAATATGTTGACATCTACATCATGCAAATTCTTTTGCTCTAATCTTTATATCATGTTGTCCCTGTCATCGTTGTGTATGACTGATCTACTTTTCTATTCTTGTTTTCCACTTCACAGTTTTTAGGCAGCATCCTAAAAATGTGACTTATTGTGCATCAATGTGTCAAGTGTTCTGATTAAAACATTTGATGCAACAGTACCATTCAGCACTAGTTAGCCCCTGCTAGGGGAATTACCCCCAATTTACCTCTTAGATACTCATGAGCATCCTTGGGTAATGCTTTTGTAAATATGTCTGTCAGTTGTTCCTTTGTGTTCACATATTCCAGTCTCACTTCCTTTTTCTGATCTAGCTCCCTCAAGTAATGGTACTTGATAGCTATATGTTTTGTCTTAGAGTGCATTATAGTATTTTTAGAAATATTAATGGCACTCATTTTATCACAATATATGACAACTCGTTTTGTGATCTCCTCCTTCATACCTTTCAGTAGTATCTTCAACCACAAAATGTTTGAACAATTAACTATTGCTGCCACATACTCAGCTTCAGCTATAGATTGTGAGGTGCAATTTTGTTTCTTGCTTGTCAAGGAAACTAATCTTTTCCCCAAAAGAAATGCTCCTCCTGTGGTGATTTTTCTATCATCAACATTACCAGCCTAGTTAGAATAATTATAGACTCTGAGTTCAAACTTGTCATTCCTTTTGTAATATAGGCCATAGTCTTATGTACCTTTCAAATATCTCAGAATTCTTTTCACTACCATTATATGTGTCTCTTTTGGATTAGTAGAAAATCCAACTGCTAATGCAATATCAGGTCTATTGTGCACAACATATTGCATCTTACCAATCATTGATCTGTACAGTGTTTGATTTACCTCTTTTGTATCATCATTCTTTGTCAACTTTTGTCTAGTAGCCATGGGTGTACTCACTAGTTTTGAATCTTCCATACCAAAAAAATTTAGTATCTCCTTGATATATTTTGATTGAGTAATATAGATACCATTCTTCATTTGATGTATTTGTAGTCCAACAAAGAATTTTATCTCACCAAACATAGACATTTCAAATTCAGTTTGCATTTCTTTTGAAAATGATTTACATATCATATCTTGTCCACTGAATATGATATCATCAACAAAAATTTCAGCCAATAAAATTCCTTTACCATGCTCTATTTTCAAATACAGATTGTTGTTGTCATTTGTTCTTGCAAATCCAATCTTCCTTAGATAATTGTGCAATCTTTCATACCATGCTCTGGGTGCTTGTTTCAGTCCATATAATGCCTTGTGCAGTTTACAAACCATGTTCCTCTTACTTGGGTCAACAAATCCATCAGCTTGTTCAATATATACTTCCTCTTCCAATATCCCATTTAGAAATGTTGACTTCACATCCATTTGATAGACTTTAAATCCTTTGTAGGCTGCATATGCAAGTAGAGTTCTCACACCCTCCAATCTCTCAACTAGGGTGAATGTCTCTCCATAGTCAATTCCTTCCTCTTGTGCATAACCTTTGCATAACAGTCTTTCTTTATTCCTTGTTACCTCTCCATGTTCATTCAACTTGTTTCTGAATACCCACTTTGTACCTATTACATTTTTTTTGTCAGGTCTCAGTACTAGTGTCCATGTCTTGTTCTTTTCAATCTGGTCTATCTCTTCATTCATGGCTTGAATCGAGTCTTCATTGTCCAAAGCATATTTTACTATCTTAGGCTCAAAATCACATAGAAAACATGTGTCTTCTCTTATCTTTCCTCTTGTCATAACCATAGAATCCTTTTCTCCTATGATTTTCACAGGTCTATGGTGCCTTCTTACATATTTTTCCAAAGTAGGCTCTTTCTCAGCTTCAATTTGATCATTCAAGTTTAGTTCAAGGTGAAACTATGACTCGGCATCTCGATTAGATAGCTCAACAGTCATCTCCTATTGTTTGACAATTTTGTTATGTGTCTCGACAAGTGCAAACTATTGCTCAGCAACTTCATTTTCAGTTTTGTTAGAATCCTCCTCTTCAGGATATGTAAATGATCTATAACTTTCAGGCTCAATCATGCTTTTAGCTTCATTTCTTTCTACATATTCATCAATTCTAACATTTGCACTTTCCACAATTTTGTTAGTGTTAGAATTCAAACATTTGTATGCCTTACTCTTTGTGGATTATCCAAGAAATATTCCTTCTTCTCCTTTAGCATCAATTTTACCATTTCTTTTATCCTTTAGTATAAAACATCTACTCCCAAAGACTTTAAAATAACTTACTGTAGGTGCATGTCCATAGCATAGCTCATAAGGTGTAGTATTTGTACCTTTCTTGACTTGTACTCTATTCAGGATATAAAAAGGTGTACTCACAGATTCTCTCCAATATTTTTGTGCAACATTTTTCTCCATCATTAATGTTCTAGCACAATCCATGATAGATCAATTTATTCTTTTAGCTATACCATTCTGTGGTGGTGTCCTAGGTGCTGACATCTATCTTTTTATCCCTTGGTCATTCCAGAACCTATTAAACTCATTAGAAATGAACTCACCTCCTCTGTCAGATCTTGAACATTTCAAACTCTTACCTATTTCCTTTTCAACTTTTGCAATGTACCACTTAAATAACTGAAATGCGTCAAATTTTTCCTTGAGAAACATAATAGTCATCATCCTAGAGTAGTCATCTACAAATAGAATAAAATATCTGTCTCCATAGTTAATTTTCTCACCAATAGGTCCACAAAGGTCAGTATGAACCAATTCCAAAATATTCTCAGAAGTATGATTTTTGCTTTTAAAACTAGATTTAGTTATTTTGCCCAACTAACATTGCTTACACATTGCATTCTCAGGTTTCTTTAACTTAGGCAGCCCTCTAACCTTTTTCAACATATTTTCTTACCATGTTATCAAAGTTAACATGACATAGCCTCTTATGCCATAACCAAACATCATTATATTGTACAAACAAGCATGTCTCTTCAGCTAAATCCAGATAGAACAAGTTACCTTTTGTTTACTCACCACCTCCAACTAATTCTCCATTGGAATCATAGATCTTTTCTTTCCTCTGATGGAATTCAACTCTGTAACTAGAAGTGTTCAGCTGTGAAACACTCAACAAGTTATACTTAAGATCATCAACCCAGTATACATCATCACATCTAATCTTGTTATTCAATTGAATTGATCCTTTCCCTTTGACTCTACAAGGTGTATCGTTACCAAACTTAACATATCCACCTTTGCATTGATCTAAGGTTTCAAATTTGTCCTTATCACTAGTCATGTGATGTGAACAACCACTATCAATAATACAATGATCACCTTTACTCATATAAGAAATTAGTGTTGTTTTCTCATCATCATCAGAATCATCTTTCATTGCAACATACACTACTTCTATAACATTTTCATCAGATTTGTCAGATTCACTATCAGAAGCTTCTTCAGCTATATAACAAGATTTCTTACCTTTGTCTTTCTAATCCTTGTACTTTCTGTAGCCTTGGTCATCCTTTCTGTCTTTGTACTTGTTGTCTCTTTTTCATCTTTTCCATTCTTGTCAGGACATCTAGCAGCAATATGACCAACTTTGTTACAAGAAAAAAAAATAATAGGAAGTTTACCTTTGAATTTTCCTTTTCCTCTAGCTAATCTCCTTGCCATAAGTGCCTCAAGCTATTCTAGATCATCATCTAAGGTGTTGCTATCACTGTCCACACATTTCATTCCTTTCCTTGATTTGTTGATGACCATCTATGACTTGAATGCAGATTCAAAAGCTTGTGGAGTATAGTTGTCAAAATTTGACATCTCAAATGCAGTAAGTTTGCCTACTAGACTTTCCAGAGTTAAATTTTTATTAGGAGTACATCTCAGTTCTTGAATTGTAGATACTCTAATAGCATAAATAGGAAGAAGTGTTCAATTGTTCAATCCTTGATTTCCTCAAATTCATGATATTTCATAGATGATGCAAGTTCCAGCATTGCTTGATTATGTTCATGATTTTCTCTTAATTGTACAACATTCAAAACTCCAGTAGGGGCTACATATTATGTTTCAATTTGTCATTTAGAAAAGTCACCAATACCGACCAAGTGAAGTTTCATCAAACTTTGCCATGCAGGAAATTTTTCCTTGTTGATCTTTGGTCCATCCCTTTTATACATATTTATCTTTATCTTCAAGTACCTTCAAACTTTTTCAAGAGAACTCAACTCTAACACCAATGGTTAGGATGAATTCAGAATAACTAAGAGGGGGGTGAATTAGTTATCCTCAAGTCAGGTGTGCCCATATAAAACTTTAAACCAACTTCAACAACTTAGATCTGCTCAGAAGCAATAAACAACAAAAGTGTGTAGTTTACTATACTAATGAAATAAGCTTGCAGAAACTTAACAGTAAAACACAACAATAACATTCACACATTTTGACACCATGATTTAATGTGGAAACCCAATATGGGAAAAACCACCAGTAACATGCTACCAAAATTTCACTCTTCTGAAGTGATGCCCTGCAAGGAGCCAACCATGTTAAAGGTTACAAAACACATGGTCAAATGTGACTTGGTTAAAGGATTTAATCACCTTGTTAGGAGTGGCCTTGTTAGAGGGCTCAGAACATTCCAATCTGAATGTCACCTTGTTCAAAGGATTTATACAATGACTGTTAGGTCAACCTGGTGAAAGGATTTGAACTGATACAATGGTTAGAAAGTAATCAGCAGATGTGATCTGATACATACAACTTACTTTGCAAATCCAGATCTAATTTCAACTCTAATGCTAATTGACTGAGTGGCCTCCATTTTCATCTCAAACTTCAGATCTGCTTGGAAATCCGTCAAGCAATCTCTCTCTGCTTCTCTGCTCAGCCTTCTTATCTATGTCTTTCCAATCAGTCAATTAACCATGTAATACTCTTGCATACAACTTCTCCTTGCACTTGGATACAATGATCATAACCTCTGTAGGTTATATTATACCTCTTCATCTAGGTCAGATAGACCTTTTTCCACTTAATCAAGATCATAGATCTTAGGTTAGGTCAGATCCAACAGATCCTTCCATCATTACATTTAATTTACTTCTTGAATATATTCATTAATTAAACATTGAATCCATGCGCTAATAACAGTTTCCCGTGCATTAAATGAATGTGGATCAATCTTAATTAACAATGCATATCCCAATAGAATCAACTATGTCGGCCATAGATCTCAAATCTCATCAATAAATAAAATATTGTTGCTCGGCTTTCTCTGTCTCCCTCGGCATTTCACTGGTGCTCGGCATCATCTTTTCTTTAATCAGCATCACCTTTTGCTTTGCTCGGCATTGACTTTTCTTTTCTCGGCATTGACCTTCCAGTGACCTGTTAGTGATAGATAAACAACGTATCACTTTTCCAAAGTGCCAAATGATCAAGTACCCTGGTGTATACTCATAACTCAACCATTTCCTTGGTCTTCTTGTTATCCCATTCTTTTCAAATCTAAATCAATCAATGGATAAGGTACTCAAACATACAGCAATAGTCTCACCAGTTACGGTTTGACATCAATGACAAAATAATAATTGTCTACATCGTAGCAATCTTTCCAACAATATCCATAAGTGTTTTAAGTTCCCCCTAAAGGAGAAATCATTAGTATTAATCATAGTGAATATTATGCTTCAGTGTCTTGAGATTCCTTTGACCTTGACTTCTTTTGGCCTTCTATGCCTCAACCAATTCAACCTTACAAAGACAATCTCTTTTGATCTCCTTAAAAATATAGAATCCAAAATATTTGTGATCGTAGAAATCCTAAGGATGTTCCATCTCCTTTCCCTGGACTTTGACTTCTTCCTACACCTCTGACCCATCCTTTATATGCTTTGATTCCACCTCTTATATCTTATAAACATTCGACCGATGTTATCTCTCAACCTAGTATGGATGCTTCCATTATTCTTCCTATAGAAGAAAAGGGCTTTATATTGATTGATCCTAAACCAAACCAAATTTCAAGAAAAACCAAATGTAATTGTTGTGCTTGTGATTTCTGCCATAAACGTTGTGCTAGAGGCCGTGAACATGGTTTCCAAAACTTTTCTTCTCCTAAGACACCTACTGATGCTCTGATTCCCTTGATCAACTTATGCATAGCCCAAAGGAAGAGGTTAATTTGAAAAATATAAAATTAAATGATTTATTTGGATGAAGACCTCTTGATGATAATAATTTCAATGTTTCTAATGCAACTAATGATGATATTCATGCTAGTGGTTTTTATGATATCTATGATCTTATTGATGTTAATCTTGATTTTCCAGCTATATCTACAAAACAATTATCTCTTAGTTTGAGTGATGAAAAAAGTGACCCATCTTCACAACATAGTCCTTGTTTGGAACTGGCTATTGATCCATCTACCATGCTTGATTTTTTTCCTCTTGCACATTTTTCACCTTCCCCATAAACTATAGACTGAAATCGGAGGCCAGGAAATATGCTTGATTATCCCCTCTTGTTCAGTGGATTCTTTGTGTTTTCCTATTTTAATGTGCTTCCCCCATGATGTGTTTCTTTTTATGTATTTTGTTTAGATTTATTTAGATGAACCTTTTTTCTCCTTAGTTCAACCAAGGATGGATATTCTAAAAAAAATCGATGTGTTGGTCGATCCAAAGAGATTAATTTGGTATCAACATCCTTAAGAAGCTTGTTCCCATCAGTTATTCCATCGAATTTTTTTTGAAATTCCAAATATCATTTAGGACCTCAACAGAAGTATGAGTAGATCTCTTTGACTAAATCTTCAACATTTGTTAATGGACCATACTTTCTCACAATTCTGAAAGCTAGATTCATTCAGTGGGTCATACAGTGAATCACAGTCATGTAGGGTGAACAAGAAGTTTGTATCTTTGTGAAAACACCATTCCTCTGACCTTGCATTACTGAAGCTCCATCCACTCCAACACGTACCATTATTTTGGCAATCGTCAAGTCATCCATACCTTTATATTTAATTAAAGAACTCTTTACTAGTTGAAATACATTTTTTGTTGTCGCACTCTCCTTCATTTTAGAAACATATAGTACATGAGGTTGGAAGAAATGATTTTGTATATTATAAACATGCATGCATACCCATGATGTATTATCTACTATCATAACTTCGTCTAAAGATAATGCAATAAATTTCATCTCTCTTATTTTTTCCTCAATATCTTTTATTTCAACCTTAGCAAGACAACTTGCCCATTCCCGTCCACTATTTACTGAGCAATGATTGTTAGGATAGTTATGAACTTTAAGTGTAATAAAGCACTTATTGGTGGGTAGTCTATCATATCCTACCCTCTACTCAAAATACAAAAAACAACACTTAACTGAATAGATTTTCCCAATTGTTCTACTTACAATACTTTTCCAAAAATAGCTTCAATAGAACCTTTAACTTTAGTAGGATTCATTTGTGTTTTCGTATAAAAATTATATTCTAAGGCATTATTGACATGATAAAATTTCTCCTTTGTTTTTCATCTTATCACTAAATTCTCATTTCCATCTATGATTTTTTCATAAATTTTACCGATATAATTTTCTATGGTGTCAAGTTTTAGTTGCAACCTCTTTTCCTTGTTATGTTTCCAAGTCAAAATTACATCTAAATTCTATTGGAGGGTTACCTTTAATTTGATTCTCCACTAGTTCAATGAATAGATATTTTGACACCCAATCAATTTTAAAATTCCTCAACATATCCCACTACCATTCCTTTTTTATTTGGATTTTTTTCCCCTTTTATGCATCATCATCGTTGTCATCATCATCATCTATGGCATTCTCACCCAAGTTGATTATATCATGCATGCTATCCTAGGTATCTACCAAAAAATCTTCTTCAATTTTATCATGATCTAAGATATCAGGTCTGCCACCTTCTTTAATATTTGGTGTAGGTTGTGAATCTTGTTGTTTTACTTGTGATGATGTACCTTCCTCATTTTCACAACAAACATTATTAATTCCAAAGTATGAAGATAAGGTTTTGCATTTTTCTAGCCTCTCTTGGCCTTCCCCATATTCAGGAGTCCTACCCTTCTTCTTGTTTGACATCTCCAAAAAAATAAAGGTTCCAAAAAAATATCTAAGTTTTAAGAATAAATAATAGAGTATATGATTCATTGGCCCTAGGACCTACAATCTACATGTCTGAGATATCCTGGGTGACCACTGACAGGTCCCCACTCAATAATAATGAACTAAAAATTGCAAGAAAATAGAGATGAATTCAGAATAAAATTATAACACTTCAAAAAAATGAAATTTACCTTTAGGTTCTTAGTGAGTAGTACTATCAGTCACCAATGCAGGAAACAACAATGGTTGTTCCTAGTCTAAAACTTCTCTATTGATCTGAATTGAGAGCTCGAAACTGGCCAAATTGTGTAAAAATAAATATGATCTTTGATTGTATTTATACCAATTCTTATTTGGTGAATTTTGGGGCAATTTTATATGGTATACAAGTATTTTGTGAATCACTCTTAATTATAACACATCTTATATAATTTTATAGGTGATTGTTGACCATCAAATTATAATAAAATTGGTGAAAATTGTGGTGAATTGAGATATGCTTCCGCAAACTGCCAAGTGAATTGGACCCTCATGCAAATATATATTTTTATGTCTTTTGGAAAATTATGGTCTTCGATTAAGACAAGCTTCCGAAATTACAGGTGAAAATTTTAAATATATCATTTGGAAAACATAGATTTTATTGGCAAACTCTTATACATATACAATTATTATATAAAATCATGGGTGATTAAGAGGTGCATTTAACCAAATATTTATAAAGTCCTGACAAAATGGCCACCCTGTTTGGTACAAATTTTTTTCCAAACTCCAAGTTTCCAACATGAAATATTTGTCACTTGTTGAATATTCGCCACTAAAGTTAACTCTGCACCCAATCCAATTTGGGGTTCATTCTCCAGGGTACATAATGTTTCAATGTTTTGTCCTTGCTTATTTTGGCCCAATGTTGGCTCAAGGCCCTATGTGAGGGTTTTAGTAGGGAATTTGATCCTGTGGTTGGCTTGGATTATCTTTGAATCCTAATATGTATGATTGAGTATATAAACACCCTATCTCTCCTCATTTTGAGATACATTGATGATCTATAATTTTGCAATCAATCTATCAAATTTTCAAGCTATCAAAAGCAATTGGATTCGGGATTTGAAGGCAAGCATCCAAGATCAAGTTTCTCCAAGTTTCCAATTCTTCAAGTCCATTCAAGTCAAAGTAAATACTTTCCTTTTGAAGAAAGTTTCTCTCCCACGACGGCCAAGAAAAAAAAATTTCAATGAAGCAAGAAGATTCTTCCTTCCTTCCATATTTATTCTCTTATAGTGCAAGTGATTATCAATCATATCTACATTCAAGATCTAGGAGTGGAGTTTATAGATCCATGTATTTGTGAGTGAATCCTTGATACTTCTCTACATTCCAAGGTCATCTCCTTGATTCTAAGCATATTCAAGAATATTCAAGGGTATGAGTTATTTCTACATCCGTCCATGAGGGTTTATGCAAGGTGAATAAAAAATTTACCTTTTCACTTACTTTCCTTTATGCATTTTCATTTCATTTTCAAGGTTTATTATTAAACAAGGGTTTGACCAAGTAAACTCCCTTTTACCTAACTTTTTCCCCATTTTTTGTGTGCAACAATAGGTTACAGAGTTTTCAGACAAAAATTGAGAAGATAGAGAACTGTCGAAGTATCCTTGAAATTTTCATGCAAAAACACCTGGAACAGAATGTTTGAAATGTTATGTTCCTAGTTATAGAAAATTTTAAATATTGTATACCCTACATCTATACCCAGATTCCAACTATAGGTTAGATTTTTCTTCTGGTTTTTGTTTCTGTACATTTCAACTCTCTGTCATTCTGTATCAGTCTGTTATTTTCAGTTATAGAACATTTGAAATGTTTTTTACCCAGCATTTTGTGCCCAGATTCCAACTACGAGTTATATATGTCTTCTAGTTTCATTTTTTGTACATTTTAGCTCTTTATCATTCTGTAACAATATGTTATTTGTAGTTTTCAATTACTTGTCTATCTTTCCATTTACATTACATCTTTCCTATCATTTCCATTGTCATACATTCATATTTATTAAAGGATCACTATCTCGTTCAGCATTTGAGTCTCCTATTGAGCCTATTTGGGACATCTTCTTTCCAAATGTGCAATTATGAAAAGGGGGATGTGAGTTTACCTATTTACCCACACACTTATCTTTTTAGATTGTTCATTTTTGTGAACCCTACTCATAACATTTCCATTCTAATTTTGGTGTCTAGATCTACTTTGTATGTATTGCATTAATAAATATTTGCATTTGATATTTACATTTGATTTGATTGTTAGATGTTCTTTCCATTAAATACAATATTGTTTTTAGTTGATTTCTATATCTCTTTCAAGGTTCATATTTACATTATATCTATCTATATTTCATTTTCTTATGTATGAGTGTTTTTACCTTAAGTCTTACCTATAGCATTCTGGTTAGGAGAAGTCATAGACTTATGGGTTCCTTTGATCCTGAGTACTCTATATTTCTTAGCAATCTTGATGAGATCAAAATACCTACTAATGAAATTCCTCATATTGTTGAGAACAACTCTTCCCACTCATCTCATGAAGAATATGAGACCTTAAGAGTCCCTCCTATGCAATTTCAAAAGTTTTCTCATGACTTTGAAAATTTTGAGAAATGGTTAGGACAAGAAAATTCAAATCCTGAGGTCATTCCTTTTAGTAGAAATTTTGAGGAAGACTACTTATAATGATGAACATGGTGTTAATATCTTGCATCGTATCTCTCATCTTATTGATAATAATGTCAAGCCTATTCAAGATTGCACCCAAGAGCTAGGTTTCATTCCACCTACCACTAGTGTTGAAACCTCCATGCCTATTTCTACCTCCATTCTTATTGTGTCCACTTATTCTCCACCTATCATAACCACTTCCATTCAAAACATCAATCCTACAAATGTTAGCATTCCTAATCCTATTGTTCCCGCTATCCCTTCAAGCATTCCATGTATTTCCTTAAATTAATCAATGCCAACCTACAATAGTGTTCCTTTTTCATATTATACTATCCCTTATATTTCCCATAAGGGTCCAAACATTTCACACATATCTCCTACCACTCTTTCTATCGGTTCTACTATCAATAGCTTGGCTCAAATCGTATCTTCCTTACAACAACAGAATGCTTCCACAATCCAATCCAATTTTAACAATCCTACTTGTGAAATTTCTAGTCCTTTGTCCTTAGATATCAACTATGTCATCATTCCTCAATATATGGAAATTCCTCACTTAGAGACTTACAATGGTAAAGGTGATCCTTTGACCCATGTCAAAACCTTTCAAATATTATGTAGCAATTTCTCTGATGATCATAGTTTCATGGCTAAACTCTTTACTAGAACCTTCTGAGATAAAGCCTTGAAATAGTATTGTTCTTTTCCTCCTTATTCTATTGACTCTTTCCAAAATCTTTCCAACATTTTCATGCAACAATTTCAAAACAATATTGGTCTTAAGATTTGTTTGACTGATTTGATGCATTGTAAACAAGGTGTGAAAGAAAAAGTGACTAATTTCATTGGTAGAATTAAGCATTTGCATGCTCAAATTTCTTATCCTATGCCTAATATTATTGTGCAGCTTATTTTTATTTATAATTTAAAATATATATTAGAGATAAGATTCTACTTTCTGAATTTTTCTCTTTTACTCAATTGTGTGTAGTGCTTCATAATTATTAGATTCAAGTGATTCAGGTTAAGAGTACCACTCCAATGGCTCTGGATGATAATAAAGTATGTATAGGAAAGGTTACTGAGAGGTAGGGTCAATCATTAATCTCCAACTTAACCTTTAAAACTAAATCTCAAATCTTCTCTTGACATATTTACCGATTACAACTTAGTTAACCTATAATAGTGTTATCAGTTATCATAACATTAAACATCCATGCAACATAAGATAAACATTCATACAACATTAACACCAGTATTATCTCATAGAAACCCAATTAGGGAAAAAACCATGGTGTGAGATCAGTGCCCACAAATAGTTGTACTCTTCAGAAATACGCCCCATTAAGAGCTTGCCCAATTGATGGTTACAAAAGTACTGTTAGATGTTACCCAGATATGGGATTTACCTAGAGACCTATTAAAGTATTATACCCTATTAGGAGAAACCTGGTTAGAGGATTTTAAACACTCTTTTGAGAATTTCACCCTATTAAAGGATTTACAATAGACCTGTTAGGGTCACCCGATAAGGGATTTTTACTGTCACAATTATTAGAGCGTAACAAATTACAAAATTATCTATAGTTTGCACTGTCTTTTCTATATCATTTCCAATAAATTTCCTTAATATAATAATATACAATTCAAACCCTTTGTATCCTTCTTTATGTCCTCTTATGTTAACACAACTATCCTTCTCTGATTAGTTCCTTTGTTCCACTATTATTTTGTCTTCTTCTTCGTGATGATTCAAAAGTTTCCTTTCTAATACCTACCTTGTGCTTGTCTTCTTCCTTAAGTAGATTCTCTTTAATCATAAAAACCTAAACCTAGATCCTATTATCATAACTTCATCATCTTATTAAATTATTTCTTGTTCATCCTCCTTGTCAACTGCAATATGATTTTCCCTTTTTATCTGATAGATGTCGGTGGCGGTTGTCAATAGCTAACCTCCTTATGTCGATAAGACTTTCTTCTCTCCGATAGTTAATACTTTGCTTCTTTGACTATTTGACATCAATGAAAAACTCTATAATTGATTTAACCTTTTCTATCAACATAATCTCCATATCAACTAGAGTAGTTATGCCAACAATCTCTCCATATTCCAACAATCTCCCCTATGCCAACAATCTCCCCCTTTGGAATTGATGGAAAAATTTTAAACTTTGGAAAAATTCTAGTGATCTTTAGTTCTATCTATTCTGCTTCATCTCTTTGATTTCTCCTTTCCTTTATTCTTTTTTTCTTCCTTCATCTTTGTTATTTCACTCATCTCCCCTACTTCTCACTCATCTCCCCCTTTGACAACAATGAAAAAGGTGATTAACCTTACTGTATTGTCTTATTATTTTGTACTTGTTCTGATCTACTTCATTTTCCTTACTCTTGCCTAGACTGCTCCCCCATAGATTATTTTTCTTGTACATCAATTCATACTTAAGATATTTTGTTAAGAACGATATGAACTTATGTATACTGAATCTTATTTTAGTTAACTTATGATAGGGGTAGGAGCCCTAGTCTAGCTCTTAGATATTAAAATCTCTCCTTAGGTAGTTTTTTATCGAATATCTCTACAAATTGTTCCCTTGTTGGAATGTACTCCAATCTGACCTCTTTGTCATGTACCTGCTCCCTTAGAAAATGATACTTTATAGCTATATTCTTGGTCTTTGAGTGCATTACCGGGTTCTTTGATATATTAATATCACTTGTGTTGTCACAATGTATAAAAATGTGTTCTTCAACATTCTCATGTATTCCTTCTTACATCTTTTTTATCTATAAAACTTGCTGACAATTATTGGCAGCAACAACATATTCAACTTCGGCTATAGATTGTGAAATATAATTTTTATTTTTGTTTGTACATGACACTAAGCTAATTCCTAAATAAAAATCTCCCCCACTTGTACTTTATATGTCATCAATATTTTCATCCTAATCTGCATCTATATATCCTTGAAGATTAAAATCTCCTTTTCTTTCATACCATAACCCAAAATTTCATGTTCCTTTAAGATATCTCTATATCCTTTTAACTCCAATCATATGTGAATCTTTAGGATTAGATAAAAATCTAGCAACTATTCCAACTGCAAGTGAAATATTAGACATGATGTGAACAACATATTATATCTTTCCAATCATTGATCTTTATAATGTTTCATTTCCTTCTTCAGAATCATCCTCTTTAGATAGTTTACAACCAGCAATCATAGGTGTATCAACAGGTTTTGCATCTTCCATTCCAAAAGTTTTCAATATCTCCTTAATATACTTAGACTGAGTTATGTAAATACCTTTAGACATCTATTGTACTTGCAAACCAATGAAGAATTTTATTTTTCCAATCATAGACATCTCAAATTCTCTTCTCATTTCTTCAGCAAAATATTTACTAAGCAAATCATTTCCTCCAAAAATTATATCATCAACAAAAATTTCGGCAATCAAAAATTTGTCTTCACTTTCAATTTTCAAATACACATTATTGTTATGATTAGTACTTTCAAATCCAATATTAACTAAACATGAATTCAGTCTTACATACCATGCTCTCGGTGCTTGTTTCAAACCATATAATGCTTTATCCAATCATAAAAACCAAAACCTAGCTTTGTTCAGCAACAAATCCTTTAGGTTGTTCAATATAAACTTTTTCTTCTAATATTCCATTTAGAAATATTGATTTAACATCTATTTTATAAACTTTAAATCCATTATATGTTGCATAAGCCAGTAATATTATGACTCCTTCTAGTCTAGCAATAGGTCGAAAATTCTCATCATAATCTATTCCTTCTTCCTAAGCATAACCTTTGCAAACCAATCTTGCTTTGTTTCTTATTACTTCACCAGTCTCATCAAGTTTTTTCCTGAAAATCCATTTAGTTCCTATAACATTTTTGTCTCTAGTTCTGGGAACTAACGACCATGTTTTGTTCTTCTCAATCTGTTCAATCTCTTCTTTCATTGCTTGTATCCATTCTTCATCTTTTAGTGCATCTTTTACCAATCTTGGTTTCATCTTTGATAGTAGACATGTAGTATCCTTGGCTCTTAATTGACTTCTGGTTAATACTCCAACACTCCTCTCTCCAATTATATTTGACAAACTGTGATTAATTCTTATATTTCTTGGTGTAATAGGTTCCACAGTCTGAATTTGTTTGTTTCTGTCACTTGTCTCACTTAGCAGTGTTGTTATCGGTTGGGTGTTATCGGTGTCTATATTTTATTGTTTTGTTTCTAACTTTTTAGGTTCAAGGTAAATAAATTCATTATATCCTTCCAGATTAGTTGCACTGATCTCTTCATTCTTTCTATTATGAAAATTCATCAATCTTTACACTTGCAATTTTAATTAACTTATTTGTCCTTTTATTCAAACACTTGAATTATTTACTCTTAGTAGAGTAACCTATAAATTTTCCTTCATCACTTTTATTGTTTAGTTTTCCATTTCTATCATCTTTCTTAATATAACATTTACTTCCAAATATTCTAAAATAACTAACATTAGGTGTTTGACCATACCATATTTCATACGGTGTCTTGTTTATTCCTTTCTTTAGTTTTATCTATTTCAGTGTGTATACAACAGTGCTAACAACTTCTCTCCAGAATTTCTATGCAACTCCCTTTTGATTCAACAGTGTTTTGGCGCATTCAAAAATAGATTTTTTTCTTCTTTCTGTAATTCAATTTTGTTGAGGCATTCTCGGTGTAGTCAACTATCTCTTGATTCCATGTTCATCACAATACTCATTGAATTCATTAGAAGTAAATTCACCACCTCTATCTGATCTAAGACATTTCAAAGTATTTCCAGTTTCTTTTTCAACTCCAGATTTGTACATTTTAAACATATGAAAAGCATCAGACTTAACTTTTAAAAACATTACCAACATCATCCTTGAGTAGTCATGAAAAAAAATATAAAGTATTTGTCTCCATGATAGCTTTCAATACTTATAGGTCTGCACAAATATGTGTGCATGAAATCTAAGATATGTTCTGTAGAGTAGAATTTGCTTGAGAAACTTGAACTAGTCATCTTACCTAACTAACTTTCTCTACATACTACATTCTATGGCTTATTCAGTATCGGTAAACCTCTAACATTTTTCTTCTACTGAACTTTACCAAATTATCAAAGTTCACATGACACAATCTATTGTGCCATAACAATCTCACTTCAACTTTAGCAAATAAAAAATTACCAATTGTAGTATTTAGTTTGAAAAGATTACCTTTTGTCTGTCCATCGATACCACTCAATTTTCCTTTCTTCTCAAATATTTTTCATTTTCCATTACTAAACTCAAATTTGAAGAATTTATTATTCAACTGAGACACACTTAACAAACTATATTTCAATCCATCAGCCTAGTAAACATCATCACAAGTTATATCATTAGTTAAAGCAATAGTTCCTTTACCTCTAAACATGTAGGGAGAACCATTTTCAAATGTAACTGTTCCTCCATCACATTTTTCTATGGTTATAAATCTATCCTTACCCAGTCATATGGTGTGTACAACCACTATCAATTATCCATTTGTTGTTACAGTTCATACTTGAGATCAAATCTTTCTCTTCACTTATATCGTTGTTGTCGGTAGAGGGATCTTCTTTTATAGCAACAAACACTATGTCTTATTAATTATCATCTCCATCAGTATTGTATTCATTGTCTTCTTCTTCAATGATGTAAAATAGATTTATGTTCTTCTGAGTGAAATCCTTGTACTTCTTGTATTTGTCTTTATTTTCTCCATCACATTCCTTCTTCAGTTTTTAAAGACATTTGTGTGCGAAGAGAGAGATTTGTCTACAATTCCAGCATGCAATAGAACTTTTTCCTTTGTTTCATCCTTTACCTTTGGGAAATATTCAAGCAATTAAAGCTTAAAGGTCATCCAATTCTTTCTCCTCAATTTCCAATCCTTCATATTCCTCAGAGTCATAAAAAATAATCCTTACTTTTCTAGATGATCCAACATTAGTTGTAGCTTAAAATGCAACTTCACTAGTAGGTTTGCTATTGTCAAAATTACTTAATTTGAATGTTCTAAGTCTATCAATAAGAGAGTCAATTGTGATCTTACTCTTATCAAATTTTCTTATTTCTTGTATATCAGAAACTTCAATAACATACCTATGTGGTAGTATTCTGACAATTTTACTTACAACATCATTTTCTTCCATCTTTCCACCAGCTCCTTTAATTTTTATGATAACTTCTTTTATCTTGGTTCCATATTGTGCAATTGTTTCTTGATCTTGCATTCTCATTTGATCATATTTTCCTTTTAGTCTGTTAACCATTGCCTCTAAGACATGTTCGTCTCTGCCATGTAATTGTACCATCTTATCTCACATCTTCTTGGTTGAAGTCAGATCTTGTATACCAACATATTCAATGTTGTGTAAGGCGCTAGCTAGCTCTATCATCCTAGATTTATGAATCAACTTCTATTTCTTCTTATCTTCGGTAAGTACACTGGTAGGTTGTACATATTCATTGATGAGGAAATCTATTTCATTATCTGAGAGTCCTAAAAGGTGCAATCTCATCCTATTTTCCTACATTCCAAATTCATCTGCATTCTTATTAAACCTAGGTGCGTCCTTCCTATACATATTGAGATCTTTTACCTAAGAGGTTAAGATTCCAAATCAGGGAACCAATGCTCTAATACCAATTGTTGGTATATGAAAGGTTCCTAAGAGGGGGGTTGAATCAATAATATCCAACTTAACCTTTAAAACTAAATCTCAAATCTTGTTTTAACAGATTTACCTATTACATATTAGTTAACCTATAACAGTGTTATCAGTTATCATAACATTAAACATCCATGAAACATAAGATAAACATTCATACAAAATTAACACTAATATTATCTCATGGAAACCTGATTAGGATTAAAACCACGGTGTGATATCAGTGCCCACAAATAGTTTTACTCTTCTAAAATATGCCCAGTTAAGAGGTTTCCTAGTTAAGGATTACAAAAGCATTGTTAGATGCTACCCAGTTATGGGATTTACCTAGAGGCATGTTAAAGTCTTATACCCTATTAGGAGTATCCTAGTTAGATGATTTTAAACACTCTT
Source organism: Thuja plicata (assembly GCA_018584345.1). NCBI lineage: Eukaryota > Viridiplantae > Streptophyta > Pinopsida > Cupressales > Cupressaceae > Thuja > Thuja plicata. Next base: position 2,585,769 of record MU224034.1, read on the forward strand.
TTGAGAATTTCACCCTATTAAATGATTTACAATAGACCTTTTAGGATCACCCAATAAGAGATTTTTACTGTCACAATTATTAGAGAGTAACAGCTTACAAAATGATTTTTAGTTTTCACTACCTTTATTTTATCAGATCCAATAAAGTTCCTTAATAAAATAACATACTATTACAATCCTATGTATCCTTTTTAGTATCCTCTTCTATGATTGCAACTTTCCTTCTCTGATTGGTTCCTATGTTCCACTATTATTATGTCTTCTTCTTCATTACGATTCCAAACTTTCATTTGCAATACCTAACTTTTGCTTATCTTCTTCCTTAAGTAGATTCTCTTTAATCATAAAAACCTAAACCTATATCCAATTATCATAACTTCATCATCTTATTAAATTGTTTCATGTTTGAATGTGATTTTCCCTTTTTATCTGATAGCTGTCGGTGGGGTTGTCTATAGCTAACAGACTTTCTTCTCTCTGATATTTAATACTTTTATTCTTTGACTATTTGACATCAATCAAAAACTCTATAGTTGATCTAACCTTTTATATCAACTTAATCTCCATATCAACTAGAGCAGTTATGCCAACAATCTCTACATATGCCAACAATCTCCCCCTATGCCAACAAAGAATGATGTCGCATCCAAATCCTATAACAAGTTTCAGAAACCCAAGAGATTCACCAAGATAAATAATTCCTCAAATAATGTAGATGATCAGGTGGTAGCAGCATCCAAAGGTGTGTCTCCTTTGTCATGTGTTTTTAGACCTCGTAATTTTAAACAACTTTTTTTTTAATCTTTTCATAATGCGATGTTGAAGTTGATTAATGCTACAGTGTTAACTCTTCCTCTTATTAAACCAAATGACACATCCAAACCTTTTCCTAAATCCTTTGATCATAAATATTTTTGTCAATAGCATCATCAACCTATCCATGATAATGAAAATTATTTCCATTTGAAATCTTTTATTAAATACCTCATTGATTCTAATGCTATATTTGTTGAGGGTGTTAATGATCAAGGAAACAAATCTATGGCACCTCCCAGCCAAAACTTACAAATATATACTAATCCTTTGTCATCTCATTCAACCAATATCATTGACTCTACCCATTCTTTACCTTCTTCTTCCACTCATGTTATTGACCATGACGATAAGTGTAATGAAGCCAACAATGTTGTCAATCTATTGATCATTTTGAATCCAAACCTAAACCCAAACCTAAACCTAATATTTGCAGTACATTTGATCCTATTGAGATTAGTAAATCTCCTGATGGACCTATTTACATTGTTGCAAAGTTTAATGATCTCTTTTATCATGGTTTCCTTATTGACCCTACTTGCATGGTGATTATGATAACAAAATAACATATTTTCACTAGACTATTGCAATGTGATTTAAATGACCAATCTGACGTGATGATCTAAACTTTCAATGGTTTCACCTATCCTACCCATGGTTCCATTAATTTTCCCATAGAATTTGGTGGTAAAACTCTAGATATTACTTTTGTTTTTATCGCAACTTCCAATCATATTCAAGTTAGGCTTGGTCTTTCTTGTCTCACCTTTATGAAATTTATGGTATATCATATCCATAAGTGTTTTAAGTTCCCCCTAAAGGAGAAATCATTATTATTAATCATAGTCAATATTATGCTTCAGTGTCTTGAGATTCCTTTGACCTTGAATTCTTTTGACCTTCTATGCCTCAACCAATTCAACCTTACAAAGACAATCTTCTTTGATCTCCTTAGAAATATAGAATCCAAAATATTTGTGATCTTAGCAATCCTAAGGATTTTCCATCTCCTTTCCCTAGACCTGGACTTCTTCCTACACCTCTGACCCATCATTTTTATTCTTTGATTCCACCTCTTATATCTTATAAGCATTCCACTAATGTTATCTCTCAACCTAATGTGGATCCTTCCATTATTCTTCCTAAAGAAGAAAAGGGCTTGATGTTGATTGATCCTAAACCAAACCAAATTCCAAGAAAAACCAAATGTAATTGTTGTGCTTGTGATTTATGCCATAAACATTGTGCTAGAGGTTGTGAACATGCTTTCCAAAAAAAATCTTCTCCTAAGACACCTACTGATGCTCTGATTCCCTTGATCAACTTATGCATAGCCCAAAGGAAGAGGTTAATTTGAAAAATATATAATTAAATGATTAATTTAGATGAAGAACTCTTGATGATAATAATTTCAATGTTTATAATGCAACTAATGATGATATTCATGCTAGTGGTTTTGATGATATCTATGATCTTATTGATGTTAATCATGATTTTCCAACTATATCTACAAAACAATTATCTCTTAGTTTGAGTGATGAACAAAGTGACCCATCTTCACAATGCAATCCTTGTTTGGAACTAGCTATTGATCCATCTACCATGCTTGATTTTTTTCCTCTTGCACATTTTTCACCTTCCCCATATACTATAGACTGAAATAGGGGGGCAGGAAATATGCTTGATTATCCCCTCTTGTTCAGTGGATTCTTTGTGTTTTCCTATTTTAATGTGCTTCCCCCATGATGTGTTTCTTTTTATGTATTTTGTTTAGATTTATTTATATGACCCTTGTTGCTCCATTGGTGCAAGGTGATAAATAAATTGACATGTTGTGAAATTCCTCTATTTGTATCTCACTTCTTCTATATGTTATGTTGTGTATGTGCCACTATTTTTAAATGTTCCTTTGTGTTGTATAATTGAGGATGATACAAAGCGGTAGCTACCTATTCTTTTTGGTCTACGTGATGTTATCCCAAAAAGACTCTTCTTTGTGACTTGTATGTGTCATTCTTCTAGTTCTACTACCTCTAGAGGATGATGATAGTACCACTTTTTATCATGCTAATCTGTGAGTTAGCAGATCCCTTTGTGTTCATTTTTCATGTGTTTTACTTCCCTTAGTTGAAACATTTATTGTGGGTGTATGTATGCTTGATTAAAGCTATTTCTCTTGTTAAGGAATTTGAAATCGCTTAACATGGGAGCATACACTCTGCTCTTTGTTTCACATTTCACACGCACGCAATAATTCAACACAATCCTTCTTCTAGATGGCTAAGAAAAAAATTTACTTCCTTGTATTCATATTTCTATTGGATCCCTTAATGGAGACAATGTTTTCCTTAAGGAATGGTCCTCCTTTTTTAGATCCCTTAATGGAGAAAATTATTTCCTTAAGGATCGATCTTCCTTGCCTTGATCCCTTTGGATACAATTATTTCCTTAGGTATGATCACCCTTTTGGATCCCTTAATGGATACAATGCTTTCCTTAAGGATTGATCCCCTTTGATGGGTTGACTAGCATAACATAGCTTGCTAGACTATCAACGCCATTTTTTGTAGCTCTTTCTATTTGCATGATCCATAGTAAGGCAATATGATGCAAGGAGGGATAGTAATTAGGGAAAAAGGCACTCCTAAATACCAAACCAGCTTGCAGATACACAACATGGAAGCAACAACACAAGAAGGAGAAAATAAATAGTGGATATCTTTTCATTCATTAATCAAACTCATTACATGTCAGGCTGTAAGGCCTTCCCGATTATAGCCATATACATTCAAATGAATTATAGAATGATCTTCATACATGCAAGTTCATGGACCTACCATCCAAATATCTTCATGCTAAATCTTCTATCACAATCTGATACCAAAAACTCCTACTAAAACTTATACCCCTAAACTAAGAATAGAGAACCAAATATATACAAGAGTCCACCAAAGAGGTCGGAACTCAAATTCCAAAGTGAGACCCAGATTTAGGTCCACATATATCCCAATGAGAGACCCCACATTAATTATGCCATGGAAATTAAATGTATATGTCAGCCAAATCAGGATAAACAACTCAGTAAGATGATAACCGGGAAATAGGAACAACTCGGTAAGAAGATAACCAAGAAATAGGAACCAACTTGATGAAAGAACCACCAAGAATCCAACATACACCAAGACCCATCGGTAAAGAAAGACAAAAAAATTAACCAAGCAATAGGATTACCGAGCACTTTATCGAGAAGCCTCCAAACAAACTAAAGAACAAAAGAAAACATATTTTTGGATGAGCAGGATTGCCAAGAACCCAAGGTGCTCCTACATCACAATACCTCTCTCTCTCTCTCTCTCTCTCTCTCTCTCTCTCTCTCTGCCTCTTTTATCTTTTATTTGGATTTTTAGTCACTTCGGGGAATGATGTTTCTTTATCTCTTTGACCTTGATAAGATCATTCTTATGCATTGATCTACTTTACCGTGAGAATGATTTTTTCTCATACTCCACCTAAAGTGGGGATAAATATATTATCCTAAAAAGTTAGCACCCATAATTGGATTAAGCTTGAATTTCTGGTTTTGATTGTGTATGTTTTGTTGGATTCTTTATTAGGACCTATTAGACACCATTTTTCTAGTTTTGAGGTCCAAATGACCATTATGCTTGGCAACTTGTCCTTTTTTCCCACTTCTTTTCACCCATCCCAACACCCATTCTAATTTCAAGCTCATTCTCCAAGGTAAAAAAACATTTCAAATTCTTTGTCCCTTCATTTTTTAGACCAAATTTGGCTCAGGGCCCTATTTCAGGGTTTTAGAAGGGAATTTGATCCTATGGTTGGTCAATCTTATTTTTGAATCTGGAAATGTAGGATTCAGTATATAAATACCCTATCTCTCCTCATTTTGAGATACATTGATCATCTAAAATTTTGTAATCAAGCTATCAATTTTTCAATAAATCAAGAGCAATTAAGCAATTGGGTTCAAGATTTGAAGGAAAACATCCAAGATCAAATTTATCCAAGTCTCCAATTGTTCAATTCCATTCAATTCAAAGGAAATCTTCTCCAATTGAAGAAATTTTTCTCCCATGATGTCCAAGGCGAGAAATTCTAAATCAAGCAAGAAGATTCTTCCTTTCTTCCACATTCATTCTCATTTATTTCAAGTGATTATCAATCATATCTACATTTAAGATATAGGAGTGGCATTCATAGATTTGTGCATTTGTGAGGGAATCCTTGATTCTTCTCTAAATTCCAAGGTCAACTCGCTTCTTCATGGGTATAATCAATTTCTACATCCTTCCATGATGGTTTATGCAAGGTGAATCAAACATTTACCTTTTCACTTACTTTCCTTTATGCAATTTAATTTCATTTTCAAGGTCGGTTCCTAAAAAATGGTTTGACAAAGGAAAACCAATTTTACCTAACCTTTTCCCCATTTTTCTCTATTCAAGAACACATTATAGGGCTACCAGACAAAACCCAGGAAGATCGAGAACTGTTAGAGGATCCCCAAAAGTTTTAGGCAGAAGCACTTGGAACAAAATATTTGAAATGTTGTGTTCCTAGGCAAAAAATATTTAAAACGCTATGTACCTTGTATTACGTGCCTAGATTCTAGCTACAGGTCATATCTATCTTTTGGTTTCATTTATGTACACTTCATCTCTCTATCATTTTGAATCAGTCTATTAATTCCAATTTTTTAGTTACTTGTCTATCTTTCCATTTACACTACATATTTCCTATCATTTCCATTTTCATCAATTCATATTTAGCGAAGGATCATTTTCCCATTCAGTGTTTGAGTCTCCTCTTGAGCCTATTTGGGACATCTTTCTTCCGAATGTGCAATTATGTAAAGGGAGGTGTGAATTTGCTTATTTACCCACATGCTTACCTTTTTAGGTTTTTTATTATTAACTACACATTTATACATTAAGTTTGTAACTACCCAATTTTAAATAGTTCTTTCCAATAACCAAGTATAATAGAAAACAAATTTAGAAAGAGATAAAGTTTCCTTTAAATATCAATTAAAATAATTCATGATGTGGATGAATAAAATCTTGTACTACTCTATGGTTGGACGAATGAGTCTACCTTCTGAGTGAGCTTATGCATTCTGAGGTGGAAATTTTTGTGCTCTCTTGGATTTATAGTTCATCAAAGTCTTGAGATTTTTTTGTATCTTTCTCCCTTGCATGATGGTGAAACTCCTTTGTCTCAGTCCCAACAATGCTCAGTTGGTCCTGATGGATTCACCCTTTGTAAAAAAGGTCTTGGTGTCGCTTGCACACCATGTTAAGGAAGAATCAAACCGTGCTAACTTTTTACGAGCTTCCTCATCAAATATTTTAGGATATGTCAGATTATCTATAATATTCTTAAATAATATCTTGAGTTCTTCTATGGTAACATACCATATCTTATCTTCCTTTCTGATTTGACAACTGATAGCAACAAATTCTTGTACAAGAGTTTCAATTGTTTTATTATCCTCCTTAAGTAGTTTGTTATGTTCCTTTATACTTTTTTGTGGGAAAGTGTGCTTCCACTTGAGGTTTTAAATGCATACATGTTATTGATTGTCCTTAACATATGTGAGTATCTTCCCAACTACAACAATATTACAGCCTATATATCCATTTATAGTTTTCTCTAAAGTGGCATCTTCTTGTTTTCTTGTTTCAATTTCACACATATTATATTGTGAGATCATGATATGCTTGAAACATGTTATCAATAAAATGGGATCCTTTATCCTTGATTTTCTAGATCCAACTCTTGGTAACCATATGAAAATGATTATCTCCTTGCATCTTCATAATTAGTTTCTTGTTTGCATGTGGTTGAGGATCAAGGATTGTATTTGAGGAACTAGAAGCTTAAACATTGGGATTAAGGAGAGATTTAAAGTAGTTTGATAACACATCCACCATCATTTTTTATTTGGCTTTGTCATATTTATCTTGTTATGTTCTCTACATTAATTTAGTGGAAATGACCTTGAAATTATGCAAACTAACATCCATGTTTGGAGACCCATGTCAATGCATATTGGGTTGAAGTCAACTATATTATCCTAACTTAGCTCCTTTTGGGAAATGAGAGTAGCAACTTCCAGAAACAAATGGTCAGAATTTTTATTTTCCATGATACAAGGTGTTGTTTTGAGCTTTTAGCTTTAGGTAAAATGAGGGATTGCAAAATTCTTTGTACAACATCATCTAAGGGTACCTTGAAGACTCTAGTTGTCTCTTTTTGGTTGATAAATCCTCAATCCATGAGATTGAATGTGAGGTTTCATTGAAAATAGAACAAATTTGGGTGTAAGAAATGATGCTCTCTTTATTGGAGGAGTTCCACCAGAATTTTTTAAATCAATGGGAAAAGGTAAGGAAAACTTACCTCTCTTTATGCCCCTATCTGGATTGGGATCAGTTTTTTCATCTAGGCATCCTGCATCACTTCTTGTAGCTTTCCCATTATCCTTATCTCCCTCATTACTATTTTAGTGTTCTTCTCCTCCAATAGTTATTCCATCTCCTCCAATATTGTGTTTGGACCCTCTTTTGCATGTCTTTTCAAGAGGTATTTCTGATTCAAAGGTTGCTATCCCCTTTTAGAGGCCATTGTTTGTTGAGTTGAAGAAGGGGTAGAAGAAGTAGCATGGAAGGTTTTTGTGGTACTCGGATTACCTTGTTCTCCCCTTTCCTCTCCTTTTGGGGTATTTTTTTTGAAACCCCTTATCTACTTAAAAACTCAAATTTAGGTTCTTTTTAGTGCCTCTACAATTCTAGCGGCGGGATTGAGATCTTATGGTTCATCCCAATCAATGGGAGAAAATGGATGTGTTTTAATTGTAGTTTCATATAAATGATACAAGTTTGTGCCATCATCAATGATTCCAACATCTGATTCTAACCAAAAATATTTAATTTAATCTCATCCTCTCCCATTTCCACACTTCATAATCATATGAGCAATCTACCCAAAATTCTTCCATTAGGGGCACATGATAAAAAGATGGGCCTGATTGCAAATCATTCATAACATAATTCTTACTATCAAATTTCAATCTTAACTATTCATATGTAGAGAAATAGCGTCTAGCCATATCCTTCACTATATTAAATACTTATGACTGACCTTTGCATTTATAAAACCCTAGTTCCAATGGATCTTTACATGTGTGTGTGTGTGTGTGTAGAGAGAGAGAGAGAGAGATTGATTTCATCTTCATTATTTTTGGATCAATATCCTAACGATAATGATTTTCCTGTATTCTAGTACCAACACATGCATCTCAAAAAATTTATATATTCAAACATCTTGTTTTGATACATTAGTCTGGGATAGTTAGTATATTTGGATGACTACAAATCAATGTATCTCCATATATTATAGCTTTTAGTCATTATTTAGAAGAGGTACATCATCGTCTTTCAAATTCAATAAATTGGAATGAGTACTTGAAAAATATTGTACGTTCAGTTTATGAGTCCCCTCTTACAAATTTGATAGATGTACTTAAGCATATTATATCCTTTTTACGACATTCTCATCTTATCTATTACCACATCATCTACATCTTTGGATCTTATTCTTCATTTTTTTGAACACAAGCCTGGTTTGTTATCTTCTTTATTTCTCAATATTGTACTTGATTTTATTGTTGCATACTTTCATATCAACATTGTGACACTTGAGAAAGGTTTAGATAAATCCTCATATATCATGAAATATATTCCTTCATGGAATTCAATAATGTATCTCTACTTGGTTTTGTTTCTTATGAAGGAGTGCAATGTTGTTCAACATTCATGACTCTTCGCCATCATCCTTTATTGAGAATCCATCATCACCAAAACATAGTAGACATTGGGGTGGGGGGAGGGGGGTGCTACACAATGTCTCTCTTTCTCTCTTATATGGAGAAAATTGATTATCTAATGATGTGATTAGTTTTGGGGTGATATTGAGTCATCTTTCCTACTTTCACTTTTACATGTTTGTTTGCATCTTTTCTCTTTTGGAGAGGGATTTTTTTCTTATGGATTTTTTTCCTTTGCTTCAATTGTGAGATATTTTACCTAACATTACCTTATATTCAAGACCCGACATTTATTCATATTTATATTTTATCATAATATCTAAGTTACACATAAGTGGGGTGATGGTGTGAACATCATATTTTATCTTACAATTTTCTTATTAGATCCTATTCACACTTGCATACTTAATATTACTTTGCTCATTTACATTTTTTGTCTCAAATAATAATATTAAGATAATTATCCTAAGATTAATATGTCATAGGGTTTTATCCATGTCTTTATAACAAGACTTTCTTCATCATTATACCAATTTCATTTTACATCTAATAAATTATCTACATTCATAGAATTTTCAGTACTTCTCTCTTATGTGGAAGGTTATTTTGGTTGCACATGGTCCTTGGGCTATTGTGGACTTGGCCAACTATTAAATCTAATAATTCCAAATTGTTCAAATCGTGAATTATTTAATTATAGGGGTATTGTATGTAGGTCAACTTCTCATCTTATTTGTAGAAGCCTTTGGTTATAATCTCTTAATAATTGCACTAATGTTTGGTTAGCCATTCTCCTTATTCAAGAAATTTGAGGATATCATGTTCATGATCTCTTCAATCTAGTATTCATCTTTTCCATATTACACACCAAAAATTATGTTGGTAAGAAATATGCATTCTTTATAATAAAAAAAAAAACTTTCTAGAAAACCAAATTTTTCCCAAACATGAGAAAAGAAGAGCTTAATCACATTTGTAACAAAAAAATTCTCAAACATGAGCAATGAATAGCTTAATCATATATGTAGTGGGTAAGTATTACTAAATCAAATAAGAAAATACACCTTGTTTAAAAATTGATCATTGATAAGAGATAATCATGTTCCCTCTTAGACATAATTGGTAAAACTCCAAAAAAAAAAAAATATGGAGGTATTTTTTAAGGATGAGAAAGTATTATTAGTGATTTATATATTTGCAACATTCAATTATTAAGCTTGTTGATATTGCACAATTTATACCCTCTTGAGAATTTAGAGATACAGAATTGTATATGAGGCCAATATATATATTCTTGAAGGTCTGAAATAGTATATGTGATCCTAAAATGTCAAACAAACTTGGAGTTTGAAGCTTTTTTTAGAAAAAATGTATCTTCTCTCTCAAAACACACAACTCTCACCAATTTCAAGAGTAATTCATTTTATAGGTGAAAATATAGATTTGGTTCAATTCAACTACCTTACTTTTTTGTGCATAGTTGTATGTTTATCTTCATCATGCTCATAATCCTTCACATATAGTACTTTTATGAAAGGTGCATATTTCTATCAATAATCATACATTAGACAAAACAAAAACTAATTAATTCATTACACCCCTTCTTTTATTTCATAACTTAGAGTTATTGTTGTAATAATTATGTCCATTTATAATGTATATGTTGTTGAAGTTTTGATTGAACTAAAAATATTGTAGTTGTTGATGGTCTATATGGACAATTGTTTCTTTCCCCATCAAGTAATGTTTTAGTTTATTCACCATTTATAGAAATGAATGCAATTTTGTATCATATGTGCAATAATTTAAGACTAAACAATAGATATATTTTTAATTATAGCATCATAATTTATCTCCTTGTATTCCGATGATTCTTATAACATAGTGACTAGTGATGAGTGAATTTTGTGACTCTTTTATAGACATTTTATGCTCTAGTTACTATAGACTTTTACTTTAAAACCTTGACACTTGCCAATAGATAAGACTATTACAATAACTAAAGTATGTTTACTTATAGATGATGGATAATATACAAATACATAGTTTTTTTTTAATCAAAAGTGGGCAAACCACTAATATTTTATATATATAATATTGATAAACTGGTTCAAGAGCTCATTGGGAAAGAACCAAGAAGAAAACCCAATATCCTCGCTCAATTACAATAGAATGGGTTATCTGACCATTACAAAGATAACTATAATTGATACTAAAGTCAATAATACCTATCTTATATGCTTAATATATCCAGGAATTATCTATTTGAAATGGTAAGCATGAATTTTTAATGTCTATCCTATCTTTGACTTGGAATTATTACGGGGTATCCTTTTGCATTACGAAAAACCCCCAATTTATCGATTCCCTTTCGGTCAAAATCTCATGGCGATGTTTTCCAATGTCGAGACATGTGTTCTTTATTTTTCTATTATGTAGGAGCCAACCATTATCTCATTCAAAAACCAGAGTATTAGGGTCATCATCATTACGTTGATCACACCAAAAATTGTACAAGCTGACACCTCGAATCACACCAAAAATTGTAGAAGCCATCACCTCAAAACATTTTTATTCTTCCATGGCCGCGGGCTCTACTGCAAAACCTGACCATTCACATCCAAAAGCACCCATAGCTAAGGAATTTGTTAGTACTCCTTTCCATTTTGAAGACCTAGGAAATTCTTCCAACCATCCAGAAGAGTCAGACACGTTGTTTGGCCACCCCGAGGACCCAGGCTGCGTGTTTGGCCAACTCGATACCAGAACAGTGTGTGCCCTAGTGCTTGTATTTGAGTGAAGCCCTCATTCTTGTGTAAATTTATCTTCTAAAACAACCTCGCCCCAACCAAATTTGGGTTCTATTAATAGACATTTGTTTAAATCTAAAACCAAACTTTGTTGTGGCACTATAATTTGTTCACGCAGATTCACGTCTGCTATGTTTTTTAGTTCAATAATGTCAAGGAGTGAATTCACTTTATCCCAAATTCTAGTGACCGCCATACCATCTAACTCACAACCATGTCCTTGTAAGGCATTTCAAACATGATAGTAATTTTTTTTGTCTAGGGCACGCTTAATGTTGTCATACACAAGCATATAAGCATGGTTTCTCTGAATATAATGCTTGGGAACAAACCCCCTAAGAGACCCTCTCCATGCCACAAATTGTATTTTTTTACTATCATTTCTTACTTTTCCAACCAAAGAAACTCTTTATCAATGACCTTATGGTATACTATTGTTGGAAACTACAATTGAAACAATTTTTATATTTCCATTGATGTCAAACCTTAACTGGTAAGACAATTACTATCTTGTAAAGTGCCATATCTTTTGATTCATGAAGAATATTTGAAAAGAATAGATAACAAGAAAACCTGCTGAAATGGTTGAGTTATGTGAAACTACAATGGGTACTTGATGAGATTGCACCTTGACAAGGTAATATATTATTTATCTTAAGTCTAAGTGAAGTTTGGATGACTACAAGATTATTCTTGACCGAGTAACAAAGCAGAAGATTAAGGAACTTAAGTTTTTGCTAAGTGATGCGAGTGTCGACCGAGCGCCAGTACATGCTGATCAAATTTAGTGTCAACCGAGTATCTGTATTTACTAAGTGTCAGTAAATTACCTAGTTATCTAGTGATGACCGAGGGGAAGAACACAGTAATGACTGAGTGACATTATTTTGACCAGTTTGATGAAGATTTGAGATCCCAGTTGACATCATTGATTTCTTGGGATATGTGAAGTTTGTTGGAGATAAGAATGATCATTGTGGAGAATTAAAGGAGCATTTAATATGTGTTTAACCATTTTTATGTATTTATTGAAGGATTTTTAGGATGTATTCTACAATTTAGATGGAAATGAAATATTGGAAGGATTCATTGGATCTAATCAAACCCTAAGATCTACGGTGATGATTAAGTGGCAAAAGATCTAGCTACTTGATCAGAGAGGTATAAGATTAACCTAATTGCAGGTTATATGTGTGGGTGGAAGAAGTTAATTTAGTTGACTGGAAAATCTAAGCAGAAGGTAGAGAAGGTCGAGAAGAGCAATACAGGATTGCACAGTGGTGATTGCTTGACGGATTTCCAAGCAGATCTAAGTTTGAGACTACAATGAAGGCCAGTCAGTGAATTAGAATTTGAGCTATAATTGGATCTGTATTTGCAAAGTGATTTGTATGTTTCAGATCACAATTTTTTGTTACTTTCTAACCATTGTATCAGTGGAAAAATCCTTTTAAACAAAGTTGACCTAACAGTCATGTTGTAAATCCTTTAATCAAGGTGACTTTCTAATCAAATGGTCTAAGCCCTCTAACAAGGCTCACTTTTAATAGGGTGATTAAATCCTTTAACTGGGTCACATTTAACAGTGTGTATTGTAACCTTTAACAGGGTTGGCTCCTCACAGAGCTCACTTCAGAAGAGTGAAAAATTGGTAGAATGTTACTGGTGGTTTTTCCCATATTGGGTTTCCACGTTAAATCATTGTGTCATACTTGTGTGAATGTTATTTGATGCGTTGTATTTTTAAGCATTTTATATTCTGCAAGTTGATTACATTAGGACAGTGAACTGCAAGTTTATGTTACTGATTATATGTTATAGAGGTCGAGTGGATCTGAGTTGATTTAAGTGTTTTGAAAAGTTCAATTGGTACATTTGGACCTAGGATAATTAATTCACCCCNTCCCCCCCCCCCCCCCCCCCCCTCTTAGTTATTCTTAATCATTCTACAATTGGTATCATAGCATTCTGGTGCTTGAAGAGAAAATTTTGAAGGCACTTGAAGCTAAAGATCAAGATGTATAAAAAGGAGGTACTGAGGCTGAACAAAGAGAACTTCCATGCATGGAAAAGTTTGATGAAGTTGCACCTAGCTGGAATTGGAGATGCATAAAAATACTATGTGGAAAATGATTACATAATAGTGCCTATAGTTATGACATCTCAGCAGATGAAAGAAAAACAAGAACACAACCAAGCAATGTTTGAGATTGCATCAGCCCTAAGCTATCCTATATTTGAAGACATAAAAGATTGAAAAATGGAAAAATAAATGTGGGATACACTGGAAACTATCTATGGAGGTGATACAAATTTACTAAGAGCCAAATCTGAAATCTTGAGAGGTAAGTTTGATGAAATGAGAATTCAAGATGGTGAAACCATTGTTCAATATTGTAGCTGAGTTAAGGAGGTTGTGAATGCTATTAGAGGAGCTAATGGAACTATTAGTGATGATACTGTTATTAGAAAGGTACTAAGAACCTTACTTCATATATATGCTATTAGAGTATTTGTTATACAAGAACTGATATGTACTTCTGGTAACAACTTAACTCTGGAAGGTCTAGTTGGTAGACTTATTTCTTTTGAGTTATCAAATTTTGATAATTTCACTCCTCACCATGTTGATTATGCATTCAAATCATAATTGACTCTTCACAAATCAAGAAAAGGAAAAGAAAGACATATGAATAGCGACAGTGACACTTTTGATGATGATCTTGACAAATTTGAAGCACTTATGGCTAGAAGACTACTAAGAGGAAGAGGAAAATTCAAAGGTAAACTTCATATAATTTTTTTTTCATGTAACAAAGTTGGCCATATTGCAGCAAGATGCCCTGACAGGAATGACAAGGATGATAGAAGAGAAAGAAAGTACAAAGACAAAAGGGATGACAAATATTTCAGAAGGTATAAGGACTATAAGGAGAAAGGTAAGAAATCTTGCTATATTGCTGAAGAAGAAACTGATAGTGAATCTGATAAATCTGATGACAATGATATAGAAGTTGTTTATGTTGCTATGAAAGATGATTCTGATGAAGATGAGAAAACTGCACTTATTTCATACATGAGTAAAGGTGATAGATGGATAATTGATAGTGGTTTCTTACATCACATGACTAGTGATAAAAGTAAATTTGAAACCTTAAGCTATTGTGAAGGTGGTAGTGTTAAGTTTGGTAATGACAAACCATGTCCTGTGAAAGGAAAAGAATCGATAAAACTGACTGAAAAGATCAAATATGACAATGCTTATTGGGTTGAAGGACTAAAATATAATTTGTTGAGTGTTTCTTAGTTGAATACTTTTGGATACTGAGTTGAGTTCCATAATAGAAAAACTAAAATATTTGATGCTACTAGTGAACTGATTAGAAGTGGAGAACAGACAAGAGGTAATTTGTTCTATCTAGATTTATCTAATGAGACATGTTTGTTTTCACAATATGATGATATATGTTTATGGCATAAGAGGCTATGTCATGTGAAATTTTACAATTTGGTAAACATAGTAAGATGAAAAGAGTAAGAGGATTACCAAGATTGAAGAAACCTGATAATGTTATGTGTAAGCAATGTCAGTTGGGAAAAATGACAAAATCTAGTTTTTAGAGCAAAACCTATACTTCAAATAATATTTTGGAATTGGTTCATACTGGCCTTTGTGGACCTATTGGTGTGAAAAGCTACTGAGGTGATAAATATTTCATATTTTTTGTTAATGATTACTCTAGAATGATTACTGTAATGTTCTCAAAGAAAAATATGATGCTTTTCAGTTGTTTAAGTGTTACTTGGAAAAAGTTGAAAAGAGACAGGTAAGAGATTGAGATGTTTGAGATCTAACAAAGGAGGAGAGTCTATATCAAATGAGTCCAACTTATTTTTTAATGATAGAGGAATTAAAAGATAGATGTCTGCTCCAAGGACTCCCCCATAGAATGGCATAGCCAAGAGAAAGAACAGATCAATAATGGATTGTGCTAGAACACTGATGATAGAAAATAATGTTGCATAAAAGTACTAGAGAGAAGCTATAAGTACACCAGTCTATACCTTGAATTGAGTACAAGTCAAGAAAGGTACTAATATTGCACCTTATGAGTTATAGTATGGTTATGCACCTAATGTAAAATATTTTAAAATTTTTGGGAGAAAATGTTATATACGGAAAAATGATAGAAATGGAAAACTTGATGCTAAGAGTGATGAAGGCATATTCCTAGGATATTCCACTAAGAAAAAAGTGTATAAGTGTTTGAATTCTAACACTAACAAAGTTGTGGAAACTAAATATGTTAGAATTGATGAATATGTAGAAAAGAATGAAGTGGAATGCAAGCAAGAACCTGAAGACTATAGATCTTTCATTTACATGAATGAAGGAGAGTCCAGCGTTTGCCTGAACCCAAAAAAAGAAGCTACCAAACAACAGAATGATGTTGTTGAGCAACAGCAAGAAAATGCCAAGTGACAGAAAGACATTGTTGATCATCATGAGGAAACTACCGAGCAATCTTTGAATGAAAGAGAGACACAAAATGAACCTGAAATTAACTTTTAAGATGAATCTAAGAAAGAACAGCAAGAGAAAAGGAGACCAGAGCCTACACTAGCAAATTATGTAAGAAGACATCATAAACCAGATCAAGTTATTGGAGATAAAGATTCAAAGGTCATGAAAAGAAGCAAATTGAAAAATCAGACATGCTTATTATGTGAATTTGAGCCTAAATCAGTGAAAGATACTTTGGATAATGAAGACTAGATACAGGCCATGAATGAAGAGATTGAACAAATTGAGAAGAACAAAACCTAGAAACTAGTACCTAGACCAAAGGACAAGAATGTTATTGGAACCAAGTGGGTATTTAGAAATAAGCTAAATGAACATGGAGAAGTTACAAGAAATAAGGCCAGACTAGTATGAAAAGTTTATGCACAAGAAGAAGGCATTGACTATGGTGAGACGTTTGCCCCAGTTGCTAGATTGAAAGGAGTTAGAACCTTACTAGATTATGCAGCTTACAAAGGATTCAAAGTATATCAAATGGATGTCAAATCAGCATTTCTAAATGAAATAATAGAAGAAGAGGTATACATTAAAAAAGATGAAGGATTTTTTGATTCAAGAAAGAAGAATATGGTTTACAAGCTACATAAAGCATTGTATGGATTGAAGCAAGCCCCCAAAGCATGGTATGAAATATTGCACAATTACTTAGTCAAGATTGGATTTACATGGACAAATGATAATAGTAATCTATACTTAAAGTCTGAGAAAGGTAAAGGGGTATTGTTAGCTGAAATAGTTGTTGATGATATAATATTTGGAGGACAACATTCTTTGTGCCAAATATTTTTAAATGAGATGCAAACTGAATTTGAGATGTCTATGTTTGGAGAAATCAAATTCTTTGTTGGTTTGCAAGTATATGAGATGAAGAAAGGTATCTACATTACACAATCTAATTATGTCAAGGAGATACTAATATTTTTTGGCATGGAGAACTCCAGACCTGTAAGTACTCCCATGGCTACTAGACAAAAACTATCAAAGATTGCTGAGACAGTTGAAGTCAATCAAACCCTGTATAGATCAATGATTGCAAAAATACAATATGTTGTTCATTCCAGAATAGATATTGCATTAGCAGTTGGGATTGTTGCAATATTTTCTACAAATCCTAAGGATTGTCACTTGATGGCAGTGAAAAGGATTCTGAGATATATGAAAGGAACAAAGGACTATGGATTATATTACAAGAAGAATGAGAATTTTGAACTGAAAGTTCACACAGATGAGGATTGGGAAGGTAATTTTGATGATAGAAAGAGTACAAGTGCAGGTGCATTCTTTTTAGGAAAGAGATTAGTCTCTTGGACAAGTAAGAAATAGAGTTGTATTTCTCAATCTACAACAGAAGCTGGATATGTTGTAGCAGCAGTGAATTGTTCAAACATAGTGTGGATCAAGCAATTGTTGAAAGGTATGAAGGAAGAAAACACTAAACTAGTTGTTTTTTTTGTAATAACACTAGTGCTATTAATATTTCAAAGAGCCTTGTGATACATACAAAGACCAAGCATATTGCTATCAAGTATCATTACTTGAGAGAGTTGGTACAAGACAAAGAAGTAAGAGTTGAATATGTAAATACAAAGGAACAGTTGGTAGATATATTTACTAAGGCATTACCGAAGGATTCTCATGAATATCTAAGAGGTAAATTAGGGGCGATTCCCCTAGCTGAGGCTAACTGAGATCACATGGAGTGGTTGCACCAAATGTATTACATAGAATATCTAACAGATTGATGCAAAAGGTGGTCACACTTTAGGATTTGCCTAAAGCTGTGAAGTGTTAAGAAAAAGGTGTTGATCAATAATAAGCAAGATGACAGAGGGAGCATGGAATTTAGAAACATGATTCAAGAATATCTACATGATTAATATGTATGTCTTTGGCATTGTTTTCAAAGAGGGAGATATACTATGAGAGAAATGTACAAAGGGAGATATTGAGAAATCGATGAGAGAGATAAGATACAAAGAGAAATCTATCCATTGAGGTAGACATATTTGTATTGGAGAGAATCATAATGAAGCTAAGGACATTAATCGAAAAAAATTTATAGAGAACATACTTTTTGGATTGTTTGGGAACCTTGCATATGTTGTTTGTTTTCATGTGTTTGTCATCAATGCCAAAGAGGGAGATTGTTGGAAACTACAATTGAAACAATTGTTATATTGTCATTGATGTCAAACCTTAAATGGTAAGATAGTTGTTATCTTGTAAAGTTCCATATCAATTGATTGATGAAGAATATTTAAAAAGAAGAGATAACAAGAAGGCTTGGTGAAATGGTTGAGTTATGTGAAACTAAAATGGGTACTTGATGAGATTGCACCTTGACAAGGTAATATATTATTTATCTTAAGTCTAAGTGAATTTTGGATGACTAAAAGATTAGTCTTGACCGAGTAACAAAGCATAAGATTAAGGAACTTAAGTTTGTGCCGAGTGATGCGAGTGTCAACCGAGCGCCAGTATATGTTGGGAAAATTCAGTGTCAACCGAGTATCAGTATTTACTGAGTGTCTCTGAGTTATCTAGTGATGACCGAGTGACATTATTTTGATAGTTTGATGAAGATTTGAGATCCCAGTTGACATAGTTGATTTATTGGGATATGTGAAGTTTTTTGGAGATAAGGATGATCATTATGGATAATTAAATGAGTATTTAATATATATTTAATCATTTTTATGTATGGATTCAAGAAGGAGTTTTAGGATGTATTCTACAATGTAGATGGAAATGAAATGGTTGAAGGATTCGTTATATCTTACCAAACCCTAAGATCTACGGTGATGATTAAGCAGAAAAATATTTAGCTACCTTATCAGAGAGGTATAAGATTAACCTAATTGCAGGTTATATGTGTGGGTGGAAGAGGTTAATTCAGTTGATTGGAAAATCTAAGCAGAAGGTAGAGAAGGCTGAGAAGAGCAGTACAGGACTGCACAGTGGTTATTGCTTGACAGATTTCCAAGTAGATCTGAGTTTGAGATGACAATGAAGGCTAGTCAGTGAATTAGCATTTGAGATATAATTGGATTTGTCTTTGTAAAGTGAGTTGTATGTTTCAGATCACAATTTTCTGTTACTTTCTAACCATTGTATCAGTTGCAAAATCCTTTTAAACAAGGTTGACCTAATAGTCATGCTGTAAATCCTTTAATCAAGGTGACATTCTAATGGAATGGTCTAAGCCCTCTAACAAGGCTCACTTTTAACAGAGTGATTAAATCCTTTAATCGGGTCACATTTAACAATGTGTATTGTAACCTTTAGAAGGGTTGGCTCCTCACAAAGCTCACTTCAGAAGAGTGAAAAATTGGTATCATGTTACTGGTGGTTTTTCCCATATTAGTTTTCCACGTTAAATATCATTCTCATACTTGTCTGAATTTTATTTGATGTGTTGTAGTGTTAAGAGTTTTATATTCTACGAGTTGATTACATTAGGACAGTGAACTGCAAGTTTATGTTACTGATTATATGCTATAAAGACCGAGTGGGTCTGAGTTGATGTAAGTGTTTTGAAAAGTAAAATTGGTACATCTAGACCTAGGATTACTGATTCACCCCCCCCCCCCCCTCANGGATTACTGATTCCCCCCCCCCCCCCCCTCAGTTATTCTGAATCATTCTAACAACTATATCTAACAATGGCTTAGCTTACAGCATATCCATAGCATTTGATACAAATTTGAACATGAAGGAGAATCCATTATTTGAAATAGATTAATTGGTTTTGAATGTATTGGCCATATCTATAATATCTCAATGAAGCCATGGTTCACACATGTTTAAATTATAATCATACTGCAATGTTGCCAGCTGGGAGCCCATTTTCCTTAATAAGTGTTTTCAAGCATGTGATTAGATTACATATCTTGTGACTTCACTATGGCATTAAATGCAACTATGTGTGGCTTACCTCATATTCCCATCCAAACGATGCCACATCATTAAAACTGATTATCACATTGTGCGAAGCTATAAGTGAGGTACTTTGCTTCAAGATATGACATCGTCATCTAATCATTTGTACTACTTTTAATTATTCTTAAGACACTTGTTGAAGGGGTATGGAAAATGTAAAGATTTATCATTATTTTTAATAACCTCATCCTCAACTAAGATTTTGAGTTGTGAGTTTTCATTGACAAAGTGTTGCAGATTATGAGTTTCAATATGATGACCATCGCAACCAAAATTTGACATCCAATCTGCTATTTTATTGCCTTCTCTGAGAGTATGTGATATGTTTTAGTGTGTAAAGGAATGAAGGAGAGACCGTAGCTATTTCAAGATGTAGGCTAAATTCCAATTTTGAATTGACTTGGTTATGCATGCATTGATGATGATTAGTGAGTCTCCCTCAATATGAATATTATGTAATCCTTGTTGTTTTGCTAGAACCAATCCTGCGAGAAGAGCGCCAGCTTCTACCACATTATTTTTCCCTGGGCTAACTGGTGATGCCTTTATTTCAATAAGATTTCCTAGCCAATTTCAGATGCAGACCCCTATTCCAAACATTCCTAGGTTTCCTCTCAAAGCCCCCATCAATTTTTTTCTTGGAAACATCTTTGCATGGGAGATGTCATTTAACTGATGCTCTATCTATTGTGTGGATTGATTTCCAATTTGGAGTCATGCCTAATGGAATGTAAATATGTTCCCATTCTTTTGCAATCCATCCATCCCAAACCAAGAAGAAGTGATTGCACTTAATAGCTGATAGATTGGCCTTTGTTACTTCTTCTATTGAGTGTTCTAGCTGATATGTTATAATCTTGATTGGATTGGTTGTTTTTCTGAAGATTATTTTGTTTCTTTCCCCCCATATAGCCCAAATGACTGCATCAAGGACACACTTCCATAGGCAAGAGAAATTTGATTTTGTACATATTAGAGGTCATGTTTCAAATAAGTCCCATAGTGTATCTGGTAGTGCCAATGATAGGTTCAGATTTTTAATAACATACATCCAATAGTGATTTGCAAAGTCATAATTTAGCAGAAGATGGTCCATTGATTTGAATTCGTTCTCACAAAGAACACACTTGAATGGTTCAGCAATCCCCAATTTGGAAATTTTGTCACTAGTTAAAATCTTATTTTAGAGAGATAACCATGCAAAGCACCCTTCTTTGTGAAGAACGGAGGAGTTCCAACAAAATAAATAGGCTCTACTCTTCAATTTTTTATTCTCTAGATGTTGTAATGCTCTGAAACCTTCCTTGATTTATATGTTCCCTCCTTGGATGGAACCCATATTACTTTGTTCTCTTATTTTGAAATGTAGATAGTACGATGTTGGAAAATAGATAGTAGAAGGGAGGATTGGTGGTCATTAATGGGCAGTAGACTTGGATCTTTCCATATTACTTACCCTGAGTATATCTCTATAGCCAAAATATAGTCCAAAAGATTAGAGCCCCATATATTGATGTTGATGTTCATAATTTCTGCATTTTGTTCCAATTTAGCTAGGGCTGGTAAGCCATTCCACGAATCTATCCAGAACTTAATATTTAACCCATTATTTACTTCCCAATAAATGTAGTTACTAATCAGTTGGCTTGAGTTAAGCATGAAGTTTTGAACCGCTGAGCCTTTAGGAGGATCTTCCACAGTCAAAATACGTGAGGAATCTTGATCATCCAAATATTTTTGTTGCATAATTTGACACCACTTTACAGTAGGGTTGGAATACATCTTCAAAATCAATTTCCCTCCAAAAGATTTATTTCTATGAGTTAAATTGTAAAGGCCAACTCCACCATGTGATTTTTCTTGAGACATATTCTATAATGATATGAGTGGCATTTTCTTAGCATCTGAAACATAACCCTTCCACAAAAACTTTGTGATGAGCTTCTGAATCTATTGGATGATAGATTATGGAGCCTTAAGAACCTGGCATGTAGTAATTCGGTATTGTAGTTAGGATTTTTTAATGAGCATGATTTTACCCAATAGTGATAACCATCTACTCTAATTATTTCAATCACTATAGTCCAAAATGAAGCTTTATTAGTCCCAACAAAGAAAGGTATCCCTAAATAAGTGGAGGGGATTTGTTCAACTAGGAATCCCAGAATCTTTGTGATTTTGTTTGAGATGATTGCATTGGTGTTGAATATGTATATTTTTTATTTGTTTGCATTAATATTTTGGCCTGAGACTAAGGTATATAATTCCAATGAGCCTTTTAAGTGCTTGGCTTCCTTGATGGAGGATTTACCAAATAACAAAGTATCATCCACAAAGAAAGAATGAGTAACTAACAATGTAGTACCTAAAATTTGAGCTCCTTTCCACAATGCATTTTCATGATCTTGGTTGATGCTTCTGCTAAAAGCGTCTTCCATAATGATAAACAAAATTGGTGAGAGTGGGTCACCTTGTCTTACTCATTGAGTTGAAGGAATAATCCTATCGCCTGACCACTGATTAGAATTAAACACCATGCTCCCGAGACACATGTTTTAATCCATTTATACCATTTCTTATGGAATCCAAACTTGAGTAGAACTTTGAATAAAAAATCCCAATTGACTCTATCATAAGCTTTCATCATATCTAATCTAACAACAAAGTTAGATTGCTGATTTTCATTGATAGAATGTAGAAATTCATGAGCTATCAAGGCCCCTTCCATTGTCTCTCTTCCCCAAACAAACCCTCCTTGTTCAAGGGATATAATTGAAGGCACCAAGGCTTGTAGCCTTAAGTATATAGATTTAGTAATGATTTTGTACACCATATTGCACAGAGATATGGGCCTAAAATCTACAAATGTATTAGGGACCCTGGTTTTAGGAATAATAGCGATGTTTTTCATATTGAAACATTTGAGCATTGATCCATTCCGTTTAGATTCCTACGCAGCTTCTAGAAGATCAAAACATATAAAGTCTCAGAATTGTTGGAAAAATAGTGTTGTAAATCCATCAGGTCCTAATGCCTTATCCGGAGGAAAGGAAAACACAACTTTCTTGACTTCCTCAAGAGAGAATGGGGCTAATAATGCTTTTTTATCATCCTCTGACACCAGTTTTGGTATACAGTTCAATATTTGGTATGTCTGAATATCAGAGGAGGGATCTAATACTAGGGGGATTGAAGGTTCTTGAAGAATGTCTCCCCCTCTAATTGTATACCTTGTGCATCTTCAATGAGGCATCCTATTTGACTATTCTGAATTGAAAAAATGGCATTTGCTTCTTTCCATCGTTTGGCTGATGCATGAAAGTACTTAGTATTATTGTCTCCTTATTTTAACCACAACTCCTGAGATTTTTGTCTCCAATACACTTCTTCCCTGTTATGTATGTGGAGCCTAATTAGACTCAGTTTCTTTTGGCACGATTTCCTCCCAGACATATCTATTTGAGCCCCGAGCTCGGGGTCAAGGGGCAGAGCCCCTTGCGGGGTCCTGGGGTGAAGGATCGACCATTCATTTTCTATTAGTTGGAGTATTTTTTTCCCTAATTAGGTTAGGTCAAATATTCTTGTGAAAAGGGCTTAGGGTTTCAAAAAATTTCATTGTATGAGGGATTTTTCGTAGCTTCCTGTAATGGGATTGAGTTGCAGGTTTCAGATTGTAATCGTTGGATAATAATAAAGATATTGGACTCGCTGTTGGTGGACGTAGCCCAGGGATTGGGTGAACCATGTTAAATCTCTGTGTCATTTGTGTTCTCTTTCGTGTTTATATTTGCATTTTTCTGCTTATTATTCTAACATTCCCTAGCACAAAGTTCTTCTCATTCACTTTGTAGAGCTTTCTGTTTATTGAATGTTTTAGTTTCAAGGCCATTTTGGACAATCTGCTGGTTCATATCAGCAAGAAAATCGCTTACTATTTGTTTTTGCTCAAAAATATTCTTGAAAACCTTATTATTCCACTCCTTTATTTGCATTTTAACAAATTTGTTTTTTTGGATAATTGATACATTTTTGTACCTTTACAGAAAGGAGCTGTAGTCCACCACTATTTTAAAAAAGCACAAAAATGTATATGCCTAAACCACATACTTTCAAATTTGAAGGAGGAGCCAAATTGTTACTGGGAAGGTGCATGAGACCAGTCAACATTCAATAGCAATGTAAAGTGATATGATTCTGAGATTGACAAAATTTCTGTTGTGAATGTAACTTGGTGAATTTTCTAGGATTGCGGGATAAAAAACCTGTCTAATCTTTCAGCAATTTTCAAGAAGTCTAATCTTTAATTTGTCCATGTGAAAAGGCCATTATCTGGAGTGACATCTAAGAGTTCATTGTCTGAAACAAAAGTACAGAAATCTTGCATAATTTTGGGATGCAAGCATATCCCACCTTTCTTGTCTACATGTGATAGGATGGCATTGAAATCACCACCTATAATGACACGTTGGTCTTCTTGTTGCTGAATGAGGTTGGTCAGTTTTAACCACAGATTTCTCTTGTGTAGTGTAGTTGATAGTCCATAAACATTTAATAGTATCAAAGAGAAATCAAATCACATCATATTCATAAGTTGCCAATTGTTCTCTTGACCGCTAAGTTGTCCTTTTATTATGTTTGGATTCCACATAGTAAGAAGACCACCTGAAGCTCCCATAGCTCGCATATGTGTAGATTTCCATACAGGCCATTTCTGAATCATTTTCTCAAATACTTCAATTTAAATGTTGGTTTCTTGCAGTATGAGAATGTAGGCTTTCATAGAATCAAGATGGTGTTTGATTCTATATCTCTTTTCAGAGGCATTCATGCCTCTGACATTCCATGAAGCAGTCTTCAATGCTGACAAGGAGAACCCTTTGTCCTCTTTGTCACTATTTTAGTGGTGGTAAGTGTTCCATCAAGTGTGGATTGAATTCAAGCCACTATTTCTTCTTTGAGCTTTAGAGTTTTGGGTTTCCTCCCTCTCATTTTTGGTGTTTTCTTTTCTGCATTAATCAACTTTGGCGTTTATTCAATTGACAAAGTTTGAGAATAATCAAAATCTTCTTACAGTGAATCTGAAGATTTTGGGTCATGAGGTTGGATTGGAATCCTGAAACTAACAATGTTGTATGCAATGCACGGGGTGACCAGAATTATGAAGGTTTAATGTAAAGTCATCTTGATCATTATCCTAGAGTGGTGAAAGTATCATGTGTTGATTTTCATGTTTGTCTGAATCAATCCTTTCTAGAATTAATCCTTGTTCTGAACCTACATTTAGGGATAGTGGAGGATAGTGTTGTATCACACTATCATCGTCATTTTGTGACACAAAAATGGCTTCTTCTTCTGCAATTTCATTAATCATGGTGGCAGCTAGTGAAGAAAATATATCATTTGCCATATTTTATATGTTGAAGTCTAATGGATTTGATCTTTTGTCTAATACATTTATTTCCATCATCTTAATAGGAGTATCATTGAAGACCAGATCGTGCACTATCTTATTTCTAGAAGCTATTTCAGAATCACCTAATGACAAAGAACTGCTAGATTCGGTGTTTACCCTCAAAATGGTATTTGGCTGAAATGTAATTAGTACATACTTGAGAGTGGACATAAAGCAGAAAACCTTGTATGAGAAGTAATAAATGACTCTGAAAAGGGATGTAATATCAAAGAATTGGGTTAGGGATGTTTGCCCAGTATTGAGAGGGTCTAGCTCTGACTTGTCAGTATCACCACATGTTTTCTGAGTAGTAGCTAAGCATTTGGATGGATCTGAAGAGTGATCCTTACAAACATGAACCTATGGTTGATCCCAAGATTGGCATTGTGTGTTAAAATGCCTGAGCTGATGTTGAGATTTCTGAATAATTGATTCCTCTTGGAGCACAAATTTTTGATTTTAGCTACCCCATTTTGACTTAATAATAATACTGTTTGGCAAAAATTTAGAGGAGTCGACCAAAAGGCATACCCTAACCACTCAAGATGGAAATTCAAAAGGGAGAAGGTCATGTTTAATGAAGATTCCCAATTGATTCGCCAAAATTTCTACTATGTCCAAGTCTCTGTATCCCAGCGGTGAGGAAGGCAAAGCAATCCCTTGAGGAAAGAAATGGAAGTGTTTAAGCTCTGGCTTAAAATTAGGGATCCATGGTATAGTGTATAAACCAGAGCCATTACAAAACCATCCTTTAATTTTGTGAACAAAGTCTTTTTTTTGTTTTGAATCATGCTATAAAGAAATTACAAATAAATTGGAAACAAGGTCGAGAAAGAAAATTTCCTTTAGTCCTACCCAGTTTTCATTTTCCCAATAGGAAATAGCATAAATATAAATAGAAGGATTGTGGAGCTTACCAATAATAGCGTGTTTTTGAAGGAGAGATATATGTGGTTGTAATAACTATTCTGACAGAGTAAATGATGGTATATCTTCCTTCCTGGATTCCAGATGATCATGGTCTGGTGTTGGTTGCTACTTCTTCCTCCAAGAAAAGGATGTTTTGGGATTAAAGGGGGATCTTGGCTCTTGGGGGATTGAGCGGCTAGCTATAGGAACAGTCTCTTCTTGTTTACTGTGTATATTTGTATCCTTAAAGAGAGGTCTGGGAGAGCTTGGTGGTGTCTCTTTGTAGATATCAAATATAGGTTGCTTGCCACAGATGAGTTGTCTTACAGGGAAGTTTATGTGCCTCTGCACATGCCTTTGATGTTGATCTCCCATCTTGTAATTGGAGGCATTTTCATGAGACTACTGTGGCTTTTCCCGCCCAATTCCAACTTCAAAAAATGTTGTTGCCCATCCCAATTTCTGTGGGGGATTTGAAAACTGATTGGTTTGTTGGTCTGTGCTTGTTAGATCTCAATGTTTTGAAGACTCCCCAACTTATGAGGAGCCGATACCCTGAAAGCACACCCGAGAGACCGTCTTTGGGGGTTTTTTAATTGACATGTTTTACACGGTGTTAACATATATTTTTATGGAATCCAGGCTCATTGTGTTGCAAACCTATTTATCTTTTACTTGAGTGGGTTGATAATGTAGTTTACGTGAAATGGTGAACGTAGGATTCACAAAAAATGGTTTGGCCGGTAGGACTATTTCCTTACAAGAAAATATCTGGTGAGAAGGTGTATCTACTGGTTGATACTTTTGTTTGTCCTATGTTAGTATATTTTTTTCTACAAATGGACAGACCCGAAACTGTTTATTCCACTTCCCAGTATTCTTTGCAGCTTGCACGATTGGGGTGGTCCTAAAGATCTTTAAAAAATCTAGATCACTTCCCTCGAAATGTTACAACCTTCGCTGACCCTGCCATGCTCCTCTGACACCCTGATCCTGGCATTCTCCTTGTGCTCCTTGGCCCTGCCATTTTCCCTGAGCTGTCATTTTCCCTATGTTTCACCTCTGTGGTTTGTGTGAAAATGTATTTAAATTATGTGATTATTATTGTGGAGAATTATTTTGTTTACTAATATGTCATTTTAGATAAGCAGTTGAATTTCCAATGTTTTCCTATAGTCATTGACAACATAGCAAGAGATAGTTCCTACAATCAAAGGAAATAGAGTGCAAATTCGATGCTTAAATGATGAGGTGTCTATCCAACAACACCAAAAGGACCACAAACTTCTTCACTACATGGGATACCTTCAGTTCCATAATAATCATTATCGAGTTTCTATTGCATTTGCATTATAGATATTTAAGTTCATCATTATGCTTGATTAGACAGTTTCAATGGGACTATCTTTATTTATCTTTCCTAGATCTAAATATTCTCTTCATATACGCTTTGAATGAATAAAAACTAAGTATTAGTTAGCTAGTTAGGATGAGCTAGTAAATAAGTATGTGCCTTGGCCTTGAAGATTCATCACTTGCTTCCATAAATTGTTCAACATAGGCAACCATGCTTTAGCAAATCCTTGATAAAATTATTGTTGTTTTAGGAAGGAATGGAATGTGCTTGTCATTCTTGATATAATGTCATCTTCCTTTAAATCGATATTTTTCTAAGGCTTATGACTGCATTGAATGACCCTTTATCTTGGCAATGCTTGGTGCCCTTCGATTTGGCCCTCGTTTTATATAGTCTATGAAAATGGTGTTTGGGGATGCCTCAACATGTAGATCACCATTAACGGTTTCCAATCCTCAGCCTTTGGTATTTTCTAGTCCATTTTCCAAGGGTGCCCTTTTGCTCCTTTGTATGCTTTTATTGTTGAAGGCTTTGGTTATTTGTTGGCAAACTCTCAATCTCTATGGGGCGGATCTAAGGCATTTTCCTACAAAACATTTTATAGATGAATCTTTTCTCACTTTAATTGAAGAGGAGAAAAACATCAAGGAATCCCTTCATGGTCTTGAATTTTATTTTTTTTGGCTTCTCATTTTCCATTCATTGGCATGAAATTCATTGCCACCAATAATCTTTCTTTCTGGCTCTATCACGGATACTCCAGTTTGGGTGCAAATGGATTGGTCATTGGAAAACCTTTCATATTTTGGGGATTTCCTTTTCCTTTTAGGCTTCTCCCAAGGACCTTTGAAATGTGATCCTTGCAAGAATCAGGAAAAAAAAATATGTCCTACTATATTACCAAGCCACTTTCGTTAGCTAGTAAATTTTAGGTATGCTCTAAAATCCTTGCGGCTACCCATTTTAATTGTTTGTCTTGTAGAACTCCCTCTAGGGCCTCTTACTTCTAAATTGAGAAGCTACTGAGAGATTTTTTATGAGAATTTTCATAATATCACCAAGGATTTCATAGGGTCACATGGAAGTTCTATAGTATAGAGGTGACTGTAGTGGGTTGGGACTCCTTTCTACCTAGAAGTAATGCTTGGCCTTTTGTCCTAAGTGGATTATTTGTGCCATCTTTACCAATGAATCTTAGAAAATCCTTATCCAAAACTACATTTTTTGGGTTATCCAATTAACAAGCCATCTTGGAAGGGGATTAGTTTTCAAACCCTTTTGGTTATGAAAAATGTCATCCATATTGAAGGCACATTTATGGCCAAAATCATTTGGCCTGGTTGGAAGGCTATTGAATCTTGGTTTTGGTGGGTCAATTCCAATTTTGGATGGCCTTCATTTAGCTTAGGGTTCATGCCTTGTATTTTCACAAATATGGCATTCAAACACCCTACAAATTTTTTTCCTAAACTTGCTATGAATCTTCATTCATGGTGAGATATGAAATCTCAGTACCAAATTTCTCAACTAGATCAACAAACATTTGACACAGTCATATCTCCTCTACGCTTGAATATGCTACATAAGATTGGAATTCACTCTATGAAGCCCTTGTGGGAAGATTGGTCTTGGTTTCCCAACGTTGCCTTTTGTAATAACAAATTGTAGTTGGATTACCATTGGCTCTCCCTACACCTTCCTATGGTGCCAACTTCGAATCTTCAATGGCTTTTGTAGTCACCTCAACCTGTTTGGTACTGCAAATTCTAGAATATATGGTCTATTATTATTGAGCCTCGACTTGCCCACTTTGCCTAGTGTATTCTTTTCCAAGACTTGCCTATGGTCTCTCACCTTTGGCATATGGGAATTCTTGACCCTCATTACCTCTTTTGTGGGCAACCAGTCCTTCATACACCTATTTTGCTTTTGTCATTATGATAAAAAAATCTAGAGTTGGATTCACGATTCCTTTTGCCCCTTTTGGTCGTGGTCATTTTCCTAGCATATGGCTCTCTTTATGCATTGTCCTCATGTTCCCTTCAAATTTACCATGAATTGGCATGCTCTCAAAGTGGATATCCTCTTTTCTTTATGGAAATATAGGATTGTTCTTTTATTTTCACATAGCTCTTTTGATGTACATGTTTCTCTTTTCACTAAACCATATAATTGTAATAATGTGATACTCTAGATCCATGTCCAAGCTAATAAAGTAGTGTTGGAGGTTGCCTACATCCAAGATCTTCTCAAGGATTGGGGGAATGCACCTTTTATAGTTTCCAAAGGCCCTCTAAATACCTTTTCCTCCCAAGGTCGGCTTCCAACTCACAACCACTAGTGTGGCCAAAGTTCCTTTGTTTAGCATTCTCAGGTCCCACGGTCTTAGGCTCCTAGTCACCAATATAGTGGTGGGAGTGTTTTTTCCAAGAGGTGATTCAATTCCCCATAATGTGATATTTTTGTCTCTAGGTGGGGTTTGGGGGATTCAAGGTCGCCTACTAGCAATGACAATGGTTGGCTGGATTTCAAAGGTGATGGAGGGTGGCCCAATTCCACCAAATATCTCCCTAGGTTTGCACTACCGATCTCACCCACTTGAGAGGAAAAAGATAAAAAGGAGGTAGTTGTTGTTGATGAGGGGTTGTCTCTCACTAATTTCACACCTAACCTGCTAATGTATATGGTAAACCAAATGAAGGAGATCCTTTGCTGCCACCTTATGTGCTACTCTTGCCGCTTAGTGACTATTTTATGTTTTATTTACCCTCCAAATTCTACCTGTATTTCATGTTTTGGGCTATGTCTATGTGTATTTTAATTTCTGAGCACTACTTGTATGCCTCCTAAGGGGTAACCTTGCATCCCTCTACCTTTTTTTTGTGAATAATGTATATTAACTTATACTAATAGAAACATACATCTATTCATCAAAAAATATGTGGAGAGTAATATATTCAAAACACATAGGATATTTATAAAAGGTATAAATTGTGATGAAAAGTGCATATTTCACAATTTTCTCTCATTTAGCATTTATTTTTCATTTAATATGTATGGTAATTATCATTTTTAATTATCTAATGTGCTAAAAATCTCCAACTTTGCACCTATGACACAAATAACCCTTTCATAGTTAGCAATGAGCTCTCATTTACCCTTGGTCATCTTACTACCATGAATGTCACTACACCTACAACCTTACCCCCAAGACGTTGCTCTACGTCATCTCAAAAACAACAATTAAAAGATATTTTCTCTCAGTTTAACTTTTACCTTTATAGTTTAGTTTGCATGCTTATCCTCTACCACATCCAAATAATAATGATATGGTAGTTTTAGTAGTAGCTGGATAAATGCATGGCATAAGAGCCAATGACACTTATAAGCATTTAATCCCACACAACAAACACAACTAGTATAAGGGTAAGTGCACAAAGATGGGGGACCAAAAAGGGGGTATAAGATGCCACTTTTTTTTTGAAATCAGCAAACTCTGAACTTCAACGAGAAATTGAGGATACTTACACTCAAAATTTTAAAATGTGAC
>MU224034.1:2691427-2702908 GCA_018584345.1 Thuja plicata
CAAGCTTGAGAAAGTTGACTCTCCCAAGTGGGTTGAGTTGTTAATCATTCCTTAATGGAATGTGACAACATTAGAAGGGAGGTTAGAATTAGATTAGGCTTAGAATTAGATTAGCAAGGGGGGAATAAGTTGGGATGGGTTAGAACCCAGGGTAGAAGTGGTTGAGATAGGTTAGGTTAGGTTAGGGTTTAGAGGAATATAAATGAAATGAATTAAACTTATTTAATTCATTCAAAAATAGGAATATTAATTATTTAAGTTTTTTATTGCTTTTGATAATTAATTAGGACTATAGCCACTTTAATTAAATTAATAGGCTAGGGGAATGGGTTTAAAATGCAAGTGATGAGATAGATTAATTCCTTTATAATTAAATACTTTAGCCATTGTTTGAATTTGATAATATTTGATTAGTTGAAATTGATTTGAATTGTATGGTTGAAGTAGTTAATATAAATTAGTGATAAAAATCACCTAGGACATTAAATCTAATTTAATAATAAATTATGCCAAAGTAACATTGTCTTGACATAACATGGGGTATGATCACACCTAGAGCAAACAGGTTCTATGGTCGGTACAGACCAAATCTTGGTTACAAATGTGTATTTAATGGAGGGGAAAAACTATCTCAAATATTAAAAATATAACATTTGAGAGAGCTACTCCTTTTAAGGAGAGGAAAATCATTTCTTTCCATAATGATTTATCCAACTGTTGAAAGGATTTGTCACGGTCCATTTACAAATTTGTGAAGAAAGCACACTGACCAATTCATTTGCTAATAGAGATGACTATGTCTACATATATATGTTGAACACTAAAATATTTAAAATTAACAATAAAACTAAGATTTTGATGGATTGATATAAATTAATTATATAATATGTGAAGATCTATTTTCATTGAAAAAAAATCTAAAATCATAATTACTTTTTGAAATGACACAAAAAAAAGTAGATCCCACTATTTATTTTTTTTAAATAATATTAAGGTTCTTCGAGATCAGATATTTTCTATCAATTGATTAGTCTTAAATACATGTAGACATCTCAAAGTCTTATTATTGTTCTTGATAATCTTACCTCTTTAAGATTTATTTATTTTTTTTTTAAAATCTACCACTGAGAAAACTTCTAAAATACAAGTCTATCACTGTATGAAGGTTCTTGGAGATCAGATATTTTCTATCAATTGATTAGTCTTAAATACATGTACACATCTCAAAGTCTTAATTATTGTTCTTGATAATCTTACCTCTTTAAGAATTTATTTTTTTTTTAAATCTAGCACTGAGAAAACTTCTAAAATATAAGTCTATCACTGTTTTTGTTTAATTATTTTTATTTTTGTCAACCACAAATCAGCACTGCAGGAAAATCCCATGTAATTATTGTAATTCATCTAAAAAAATTCTACTTGAAGTTTCCTCATTGTCTTGCGATACTTATAAGAGGTATAGGAGATATGTAGGAGATGAAAAAACACTTAATCTGAAAAAACACTTATCTGAAAACTAGTCATCAAACGAATCTCCTCGTAACCCTTACCATAACAGTTGCCATCCAATATACTTGAATTGCATTTTGCAATGCTTGACGCTCTTTATGATAAGTTGCTGAGATTTTCTGACCAAACTGACTTATAATATGACTCCCTTCTCTCTTACTAAACACTCCTAAGAATTGATATAATATTCTCTTTTAAATTTTAAGTC
This sequence comes from Thuja plicata, assembly GCA_018584345.1. NCBI lineage: Eukaryota > Viridiplantae > Streptophyta > Pinopsida > Cupressales > Cupressaceae > Thuja > Thuja plicata. The sequence continues at coordinate 2,693,145 of MU224034.1, forward strand.
TTCACATTTAAACCATAAAAAAAATTATGAGAACGTGTTCTAGGATTAATTAAGCTTCACAAATTCTAATAAAACAATACAAACGAAGGGTAATTTCGGGAAGCAAGTCCATCACATTGTAAACCACCTGTGGTCGTGATGTTGAAGGCTTAACACGGCTCTCGTATGCAATTAATGTAAATCAATATTGTAATCCAAGAAATGAGTTGGTATCGTTTAAAGGAACAACAAATATTCTCAATGGTACACTTTACACGGCCAAAAACCTTGCTTCCAACAACAGACATGATTTATATACCACCATCTATACCCAAAAAGGTCTTTCTCAAATGGAGATCCTTACAAAGAATTCATATGGAAAGAATTAACCTTTTGTCGTCTCTACTCAGTCAAAAATGTCTTCATATTTGATGTCTATTCGAAATTTCAGTTTCAACGAACACTACTGGTCCACTTCAGAGCCAGATCCACATTTTTAATCAATTAATCTAATATCGATACTATAATCAAAGAACTGAATTTCTATCATTTGCAAGGAAAGGGACACGGAACAACCAAACTTCTCAGTAGTATATTCTTCACAGAAGAAAAAATTCTCTCCCACCAAGACATAAATTACCATTATCTATGCCCTCAAATTTATTCATTATACTGAAGCAAATCAGGATAATGCTTCATCAAAAGTCAAGCATTACAAAGAAACAACTTTTTGCGGTCACTCATACTACCACATGCCTCCCCACCCCACAAGTGCCTAAACATCAGAAAAAGAAACCTTTAGCAGAGAATATTATTATTGAATTTATGTTGCATTAAATAAATTCCAAGAAATGATTTTTTATCATTCTTGAGAAATAACAACCGACATCATCATTATTATAACTTGTACAGCTGAAAACCTCGCTCGTATCAACAAATGTGGACATAGCAACAAACCTCGAATTTGCCTTACAACAGGCAATTTAAGACTCTTCCCTCAAATGCCAAAATGTAAAAAGAAAGTATTAAACGAACCCAATCAGAGGGTAAATACATTTTTCCCAGATTCCACCTTGATAGGAGAAGTTGCTCCATCACATAAAAAGAAATCAACACGAGCATTAATATGTGATGGCATAACTTTGTGTGGTCAATTCTACTCCTCTCCGAATTCTATATCCTGCAGAAAAGAAATCCAGGTGAAGATAATATTTTGGACCTTCCTCTATTCACCTAAACTTAAAAATTTGATTAAAGTTATAATACCGCAATTTATTGTATACTCGTTTTCCCATATCAGAGCTTCTAAATTAAAAAACTGATAACAATTTTTAGCAAACTACAGAAACTAAATGCAAAGCAATTTCATCCACACAAAGCAAAGACAAAAATCAAATTATACAGCCATGTGAGGAAGTCCAGAGACACCAAGAAGTTCAACCATTTTATTCATAAACTCATTCACATACACAGTGAAAAGTTTGCTACCTTGATCATCCATTGCCAAGATCATCTCTCTGCCCCACATCCATATTGATTCATCCCAACAATAACCCACTCAGAACTCACTGTAAAACAATGTAAATACCTACTAGCCATTTGAAAATTCAGATAGGTTATATTTGATTCACATCTTAAGTTAAAACTTACCAAAGGTGCAACTAACTATGGACCCCTCAAGCAGATATCGAAAGTACAAGCAACCAGTGATTGAAAGAGCTCAGGCAAGTAAACTATAACATATCACACAGAAATGGAGTAGAGACCATTCTCATTTCCTTTATCTTTATTCCTTCCTCATGTTTGTTTTTGCTTAGTTTTTTTAATTTAAATCAAAGCTTCAGTCAAATTAATAATGACTGCAATATATCTTATCAAGATAAAGCCATGTCTGTCTTGATTCAAACTACTAGAACTTTTCTTTCCAGTTCATCTGAACACACAACAACAGACATCATATGAGTGCTAGAAAAAAAATTCAACATTTGAAGGTGAATTTGAGAATGAACAGTATGTCAAATGCCTGTCACTCTTCAACTACAGGGATTACACAGCATAATATTAACTAGTCACAGGACTACAAAAATCATTTTCCCCGTCTCCTACAGACCTACACTAAATATTTCATGTTCAGAGAGAGAATTCCTTTAAACTAGTTTTCTAATCAAAATTAGAAAATATAAACTAAGTTACCGGTTCTGATGTGGGTACGAGAACCCCATGGAAATTTTTTTGGGGGGTTTGGATGAGTATGGGTACATGTGTGTATAAATATATAACACACCCACAACCGCACTGCAGGAGGTGCATCCTGCAACTTAGAATATAATTTATAAATGATAAATAACAAGAATATCACAAAAATGCCACACCTATCCAAGCTCTGCCGCTACAGAGCCAGACATAACAGCCAATTCTGCAAATATGAACCATTGTGGTGCAGAAGCACCCAGGCATACGAACAATCAGCACCCCCAAAATAATGTTTTGTTTGTTTTGTTTTAATTTTGGTTTTGTTTGACATTTCTTATTTCAGTAATAAATGCATTGGGCAGATGTAAAGCCAAATTCCACAATCTTGTGAACATCCTCCAAGCCTGTGCCAAAATACGGAGGCATAAACCTGGCACGTAAACTATTTGACAGAATACATCATCATTATGTGGGCTAATTGATTGCAATGTTGGACAATATAACAAAATGAGTTTGTAGCAAATACTTTTTTTTTAAAATGTCATCAACAGGCGGAAGGAACCGTTTTGTTTCCAATCCAAGGCTGAAACATTGATAAAAATTGTAGAGAAATCCGCTCTGGGAAACTAAAGGGCAAGGGATATCTCTTTGTATTCCTAGAAATGGTTTCCAGTAGCGACTCAGAGGAGAGGTGTGCGCACAGGAAGAGGATTCCCTTGAAACTGTACAGAGAATTGTGAAGGGGCAGTGCACTTAAGAGGCTGTGAAGGCAATGAACGGGAGGGCGGGTTCTGCGCCATCAATGGAGTGAGTGTAAGGGTGGAAAAAGAGCTGGAAAATCCAGCGTATTCAAATTCTGAGGCTAAGAAGGACCTATGGAGGGAGGGGACAATAAAAAATCAGATAATAGGGAAAAAGTGGTGTAGGCACAGAGCCTGGTCTGGAGAAAATTGACTATTGCTGGCTATGAAAGACATTGGCCTCCAATTTCAAAATATTGTGGGAGGAATCGGTTCCACAGAAGCATAGAAATTTGGTAGTAGAGATTTTGGAAGAAATTTTGTAAGTCCCTTGTAGTATAAATCAGTTATATCTGCTAACAGGATAATTTGAAATCACTGTGGACTGTCTATGTTTGAACACAGATTGGTTTATCTTGAATAAAAAATTATCTTTTAATCTGCATATATATCTGTACTTGTGTTCAAAAGGTGAAGAAGCCCGTCCATACAAAAATTTATGATTGAAATTGGTTTTAGTCTGATATTTATCGTTTTCTTTTGCATCATATTGAGGAATCCCATAACATTTCAACATGCCCTACAACTACCATCCAATACCTGCCAGACAAATGTATAACACAAGAAAGAAAAGAACAGTTACCTTATATCTGAAAACCCCGTACTCAGTTTGAACTGATTGTGAAGGAAGACATGCAAATGACATGTATTAAGATTTTTTATTTTGGTACTAAATTGCATAATTCATTGCACTTGGTGAAAGGAATGCTTTCGAAAAAGTATCTCTGTTGATTTAAGCAACTAGAACCTTCATTGCCTTGCACTCAGTAGTCACTATGAGAAAAATGCATTTTAGAGGTTCTATTTCACATTTCATAGCATTTGAAACCTATTCTGTCAAAAATAGTCTTCTAAAACATATCGTCAAAAAAATTGTTTATGCTAACTTTCATTCTCCTGATATCTTTGGAACAGATTCATGGTGCTAGTCAAATATTTTGATATAAATATACTATGTTGCCGGTTCATGGGTATCTCCAGTTCAAACCCAGTTTGAGGTCCCAGTTCGATCCGCTGTGGGTCCGGACAGGGTTCTGGCCCCAGCTTGTGGGTCTGGCTCAACCAAACCCGAGAAAACCTGGGACAAATTTTGTCCCTAAAATGTGAATTCACCGAATTTGACGCAAATGTTTTTGAGAGCAGTAGATTGCGACGAAGAGATGAAGGATGGTGCATTTATTGCTAACATTCTTTCTCAAGCCATTGAGGAATTAGGCCCTCTAAATGTTGTGCAAGTTATAATAGATTGCCAAAAACTGTAAGTATGTTGGGTTATTGGTTCAGGAACATTATTCGCACATTTTTTGGACACCTTCAACTGTTCACTCCCTCAACCTAATGATACAAAAAATTGGCACCAAAATTGAATAAATCAAACAAGTGCATATTAAGGCTGAAGAGATACAAATGTTGTCAACCACCACCATATGTCACAAAGCATACTTTAAACATTGTCGAGATAGGAATTGCTAAGGCTAAATTGAATATAAAAAAAGTTTCACTTTAGTAAACTATTTAATTTAATTTTAATTTTAGTTTTTGTAAATTTAATATTTTTATTTTGATTTTCAAACAGGTTGTTGACACCCATTTTGCCTCCAACATAACTGTGATAAGACGACTTGTGAAGGTTTGTTAGGCACTTTCTAACAAAGTAATCAGCCCAAATTGATTCACAAGGAGGCAATCTAACACTACAAGGGCAATAAATGTTAAGCAAATGATCCTAGATGATATTTGGTGGGATTGTGTTGAGTATCTCTCAGTTTCCTTGAGCATATATTGAGCATGATCCATTATATCAACATGGATAGGCCTTGTTTGTGTGAGGCATTTGATGACATCGACTCAATGATTGAGAAGAAAAATGTCATCATAAATAGAGAGTAAGATCCTGCAGAAAAATTCTTCAAAGAACTACACCAAATCATTGTAGAGAAATGAAACAAATTGACCACTTTGTTGCATCTTCTTGCCTTTGCATTGAGTCCCACATATTAGAGTTCTCTGCCCCTTTTTATTGCCACAAGAGTTGCCCCATGTAGAGAACCTGAAGTTGTTCAAGGAGAGAAGGCAACACTTCAAGATTCTTCGTTGAGTACATGAGTTCTGCATGCTCCAATGACTGTGGTCATGATGCTCTTCGAGACAAGTATATGGTAGATGCTCATAATTGGTGGTACTTCCATGTCGAAACATACATGCACCTACAACCTCTTGCAATCAAAGTTTTGAGTTTTATAAAAAGAAAAATATTTTCTTTTATTTTAATATTTTAATTTATAATTTGGTGCCTCTTAACTCTCTAATTTTTTTTAATAGGTCGCTAGTTCATCCAATAGGAATTATAGCACATACTCCTCCATGCACTCAATGAAGCGCAATAGACTACAATCAAAAAAGGTAGAGGACTAGGTGTTTGTGCACTAAAACTTGCGGCTCCTTACATGCAAGCAAAGTGGCCACAAAGAAGGGGAGACAAAGAAATTGGACATCGAGCCAGAGGGTATAGACTTGGATGATTCCACTGCCCACATTACTACACTTGACGTTGATGATGACTATCACCCACTCGTGAACATGATCCCGCTAGTGCTGATGATAATGCCAGTGCCAGTAGTTCTTCAGATTTACTACAACTTGGATTATCTAATATGGATGATGATGATATTTTTGATGACCCATATGATATTTGATCACTGATGGCTAGTTATTTTTTAAATTTATATCTATCATGACATTCGAGTTGGACTAATATTTGACTAATTAATATGGTGTTGTATTTTGAAATTAATTACTGCTACAAATATGTATATATTTTTTATTTTTATGTCTTTGTATGGACGAACCAAACCCCAAAAAAGTTTTGACCAAACCCACAAACCAAACCTTTGAAACTGGACCCGAACTGGTAACTTAGTAAATATAGAATCACCCCAAAATTGATTTACTTAACATATGCATCCATATATTACTGGATCAAGTTGATTTCATGGAACATCCACAAACACCTACAAAGGGAGCAAACCTCTTCGCACACACCCATGACTTAGTTCCAAGCCAAAAGTAGCAAAATTCATGAAACAAAGTTTAATGCTACTGACTTCCAAAACAACAACACCCTTATTTAATTCATGATACTTGAGAAATATCTGAAAAGATCAAAACATATAAGGCAGCTAAACAAAGGCTATGTTGGTTTCTGCACATGTAAGTCAACAACAATTAAAACATGGTCACAAAATAGTCTTGGAACAGAGAAAGCAAACAGATAGAAGCCTCAAATTAGATTTCAAACAAAAATCCCCAGATTTTGAGATTGGTAACAGACTTCATGGTAACTGATACTAAGAAGGAAAAACAAATTAAAGATCATATTGTTAGGAAAAGTAAATGAAAATGAGACAAATCAGTTATTTTGGAATAAGCCTCATCATGGTACAGATAATCTGAAAGGCTTTGTGAATTTCTTAGATATAAAGATGGAAAATTATTCAAGTCGCGAGATGACATTCACAAGAAAAGAGACGAGGTTAATTCTTCATGGGATAAAGTTAACAGGAAAAATGACAAGCAGGAAGATCAACAAGGAACAATCAATTGTAGTTCGAGTCCATTCATTTGAAACCTGCACACAGACCTTCCAATAAGAATCGACATTAATATTACTTGGAAAATAAGGACGCCTGCTTTCTTTTCTGTTCTTACATTTTTATAACTCCTTGTCACTATTCTATGCTAGATGCATGCCTATAAAACTCAGCATTCTAAATTGTTCTGGTAGTTCTTCAGTTTTAAGAATGTTAAGGCTAAGTTTATATCTGTTTAGCTACAATGGTTGTTTAACCAAAGAAAATGTGTCTATAGTTATAACATAGAATAGATATAAATTTATTGGCATCTTATATTATAAAGTTCATAATCATCTATGTTCCACATAGCCCCAGAACAGGGGTTAGGAGGAAAGCTTTTGGGGATGGTAGACCAAGAACATTAATTTGGGGATGGCAGCTCAGGGGAGAGTCTGGGGGCATTCATTTCCAAAATTTTATCGCCTTTTTTTCTCCACCACCAAGTCCTCACTATTTTAGTATTTCTAACCAAAACTTCATTCTTCAAAAAACTAACAAGCAAGCAATAGAATCTGACTGGCCCTAAATGATGAAAGCTATGCAATTCTTATAGCTTGTTTTGAGTGTTTAGGATGTGGGTGAAGCCCATTGGACTATTTGAATTAAGCTTAGTGGCAAAACTTTCAAAAAAATGTATTTTCTAGCTGAAAAGTACTTTTTATATGCTAGATGTGGGGGACAGCTGCAAGTTTCCAAGACATTCAACATCCCCACTGGGTAGGTCACCCTAGATACATACCCTCTCTAAGGGAGAGGACACAAAGACATCTCCTCCTTGGTGGCACTAGCAGTGGCTCTATTAAAGTAATATTGTAATATTTAGTCTATAATGGTCACCTGCAAGATCTCCACAAGGTGTTAAATAAAGGGAAGGTCTTCTTCCTAAAAAATATGGTTTTCTAAATCATTATGCACGAGAAGATAGTTTCTTTAGAATATTTGATGAAGGTCAAAAACACTCGCAATCAAATGTAGGCCATAGGTTGAAAGATGGATGAAGTAATAGTGGTCATAGCATTGAAAAGCTTACCACAAGCATGTGAACATTTTATTGAGACACTAAACATCAAACCTATCAATGATGACTTGAAGTTTGAAGATTTATGCAACAAGCTCCTGCAGCAATAGAGATAACACCGAGTGAGGAAGAGATCTATGTAGCCAAGGACAAAGATAAAGGCAAGTTACCTCAAAATAAAGGTCAAGGAATAATGAAAATACGTAGAAGAGTCTAAAAATATATCACATGTCACTATAGTGGTAAACTTCGTCAATGAAGAAGCGTTACAAAAAGAGGTTGTCTGAAAAGAAATCCATCCCAAAAGGGCCTCCACAAAAGGATCAAGTCACAAAGCATTCTGAGCAGGAGTCAGTCTTCTATACTTTCATGGCCAAAGGACCAGCAGATCAGTCAAATTTTTCTGTGTGGTGAATCAATTCTAGAGCATCTTGACATTTCACTCATAAAAAAGATTGGTTCAAAGGAAATGAGTACACATTTGTTGACAAAGGAAAGGAGTACACATTTGTCGACAAAGGAAATGTTCAAATATCTTTTGAAGAGAAAAATTCCATTTTTCCCAATGTGTACTATGTCCCAAGAATGGAGCACAATTTGCACTTTGTGGGTCAAATTATGTGCCATTGTCCCGATTCAGATGTCATATTTAGCAAACACAAATGCTATATTGTTGACAAGGAATCCAAGCAAACCATTTTTTTTGGTATTTAATAAGCCCCAGGATTTTGTGGATAGGTATATGGTCTGGGTGCTTGCTTCATGCCATATAGAAGTTTGATAGGTATTTGGTATGACAAGGATTCCAAAGAAGCCCTTCAAATCCAAATTTGTACATGAAAAGCATAGCCAAAGATCATTGTATTGGGCATTCACATAGATGATATCATCATTACAGGTAGTGAGGCACATTTCATTGAATAAACCGTATGGAATTTGAGTAAAGCTTTTGACATGAATAACTTAAGCCTACTACATTGCTGCCTATGTGTAGAAGTTTGCAAACAAGTGGTGGAATTTTTATTTCTCAATCCAAATATGTCAAGAGTTTGCTTAATAAGTTTAGAATGACAGATTGCAAAATCTTGTCTACACCTACCAAGAAAGGGTTGAACCTTTCAGCCCAAACTAACTAACAGGCAATAGAGGACTTATCATCTAAGCAACTAGTTGGCAGTCTTATCTATCTTACAGCCACTCGACCTGATTTGAGCTATGTTGTAACACCCTCCCCAGAACATTGGGTTGCAGCAATGTGGGTCATGAGTTATGTGAAGGGGCCACTTGACTTTGGTATTTTGTATAGCAAAAGCAAAGATCCTAGGCTAGTTGGGTTCACCAATTCATATTGGGCAGCTTCTATTGATTTTAGACAATCCACTTTTAAATATGCTTTCAATCTTGATGTGAAAGCAATCGCATGGACCGGCAAGAAGCAACAAGCATTATTTCCTCAATAGAAGCAATGTATTGAAGAATAGTTAAAGCAACAATGTATGAGGTAGTATGGCTTCAAGGGTGCTTTTAGACATAAAAATGTCTCAAGCAGGGCCCTCAACTTTTTTTGTGATAAACAAGTGATGATAAAGCTTACCAAGAATACAATCTTGCACAACCATACCAAACATGTGGAGCTTCATTTTCATTTCATCAGGCAACTTGTCAAAGATGGATGGGTTATGCTGTAGTACTGTCCAAAAGAGGATCAAACTGCAAACATTCTTACTAAGTCCTCAAGTAATAACAAATTTGTAAATTACAAGATTAACTTTGTGTAGTTAGTAGATTGACCATTAAGAGAGGGTATCAAACAAATATTGTAATATTTAGCTTGTACAGGTCAATTAAGTTTTTAGGGTACACTTTAAGAATATTCTTTAATTCTTATAGTTAAGTTCTTATCCCATTGCTTTATTTGTTGTCAATATTGTCCTTTACAGATGGATCTCTTGTAGCTACAAGGGGGATAGACTCAAATATGATCCCTTTTGGGCAATTATTAATAAGAGGTGGAGCAATCAGCTCCACCAACCCATTCATGCAGCAGGGTACTTCCTCAATCCCCGTTTCAGGTACGATGATTCTTATTCAGATTTTACTAAGACTTGATTTCACTTTGTTTTTTTAGGTTGTGTACTAAGA
>MU224034.1:2707088-2725324 GCA_018584345.1 Thuja plicata
AAATACTCAAGAAGGAGATGTATGGTTGTCTATCTACCACCACCTACACCTCTGTCATCTATCTGTCTAATGATACATTGATGTAGATACATATTACAGTCTTCGACAAAGCCATTAAGGTTAAAGAACCATGATAAAATTTGAAACATGTGTGCTTCTATAACACTCTTAGCCTTCCTTAGCACTGAAATTAAAAAGACATCAAAACGTATGAGCAAAATTTGTCAGACAGAAACACAAAATACTTTATCATATTTAACTTAGGGGGAGATCCAATAGAAACAAAAATCCACAATCAAATGGCTGCAAAAGGGAGACAGAAACAGAAACAAAAAAATCTTTCCTATAACCTATAAACTTAGAAGACGAGAATTTCATCTCCAAGCTAAAATCAGAAGATGGAAGAAACAAAAATTAACAATCAAATGGCTGCAAAAGAGGGACAGAAACACCAAATGCTTTCTTACAACCTATAAACTTAAGATGTGAATTTCATCTCCAAACTAAAATCAGAAGATGGAAGAAAGCCCTCAAATTCTCCTTGGTCTCATTGTGGGCAAATATGCTCTTAGAGGGTAGTGAGTAGTACCTTGATAAAAATGAGATCTTTATAAACCATAGTCCTAACCTAATTAGTCAAGCGAATAATGATTATGTTATGAGGGGGATAACTACTAATGATGTCTAGATTGCTCTTTAGATATGGCAGGAGAAAAGCTCCTGAATCTAGCAGTTTCCCTACTCTCTTCTTCCGACGCTTGAGGGGCCTCCTATGTGAAGAGAGAGTAGATATTGTCGGGGAATCAGCATTCCAGATCTATTCTAAAACCTCTCACTGCTACTTTACTCGTTCTTATTCCCAAGAGGCAGGAGGCTAATATTGAAGATTTTAGACCCTCTATTTTGTCTAATACAATATATATAATCATTTCCAAGGTCGCTTCCAACAAACTTAAATGTATTCTTGTGGATATGATCACAGAGGAATGAGGTAAGCAAACCACTAATGGTATCATCATTGCTCATGAATTGCCTCACTCCTTATAGGTAGAAAAAGAAAAAGCTTATTCCCAAAGTTGGATGTATGTATAGCTTACAATAGACTTATTTGGGATATTTTGTATCAAATTTTGGATAAGTTCGGATTAAGCCATGATTGGAGGACTCGGGTTGAAAGCATCTACTCCTCAAAAAGCTTCTTCATCTCGCTCAACAACTTAGTTGAAGGTCACTTTCAAGCTTCTTGGGGGCAACTACAAGGAGATCCCCTTTCTCCCTACTTGTTTGTAATTATCGTGGAAATGCTACAAGGTGATTGGAGCACTCACAAAAGGGGATATGAAAGGGTTGTGAGCCTCCCAAAAAGGAACAGATTTCTCTCACCAACAAATTGTCAATGACACAATGCATTTTGCAACTCTACTGAGTAAGGAATGCAGGGCTATTTTAAGACATAAGAGACAATGAACAAGCTTAAAGTCCAAAATTAATAGGGAGAAATCTACAATCTTTTGTATTGACATAAAAGATCACAAACAGGCCTTTATTTGTACATTCTTGTCATTCAAAAGAGGATCACTTTTTGAGGTGTATCTCAAATTTTCACTATTTGCAAGGTGGAACAACAAACGACTTTGATCTTTGATTCTAGAGAGGTTATTTTCCAAGCTATTAATATTTGTAAATTTTATATGATGTTACACCCCAAAAGTATCATCTCCAAAACTGCCTATGCCATGAGGAACCTCCTCTAGAAAGGAGATGAGATATTGCAAAATTCCACTTGTTCCATGGACGGAGTTTTATAAAGATAAAAAGTCTAGTGGTGTAAGCATCATGCACACTTTTGTATCAACTAGACCTCAAGATTTATATCTAACAAAGTGACATTGAGAATTAATTTATTATAGGAAAAATACTTGTTTGGTGATAATCCTTTGACCTTCTCAAGAGAAATGATTTGCCTAAAGGATTTTTCTAAGGGAATGAAGGAGGTCAAGCAAGTAATAGGTCTATTCAACTTCTCTATAATTTAGAACAGCTGAAACACTTCATTTTGAAAAGATATTTGGATCTCTATAAAAATGCTCGATGGAAATACTTGCTTTCACCAAAGGAACAATCTACGCGGTACTTTTAGGAAGTGAAAATCTCCTTATTTTTGAGGGTGCTTAAGATAAGCATGGGAAGGAGCTTGCCTCTGTTATCCATAATCTCCAGCCTATCTAGAGCCAAGAGGAGGATGGGACCTAAAGAGGGCTATACATCCTCCATATTTCAATTAAAATAGGATTTGTCTTTCTAATGACTAGCCAATGGCAAATATCTTTCTCTAGAGTGCCTACCACTCCAAGATGCTCAAGTGGTACTTTTAGGAACATGACTAGCCAACAACAAATATCCTTCACCCAAGGAACATCTACTTGGTACTTTTAGGAAGTGAAAATCTCTCCCCCTTTTTGAGGGTGCTTAAGATAAGCATGGGAAGGAGCCTGTCTCTATTATCCATAATCTCCAAGCCTACCTAGAGCCAAGAGGATGGGACCTAAAGTGGGCTATACATCCTCCATTTTTCAATTAAAATGGGATTTGTCTTTCTACTGACTAGCCAACAGCAAATATCTTTCTCTAGAGTGCCTACCACTCCAAGATGCTCAAGTGGTACTTTTAGGAACATGACTAGCCAACAACAAATATCCTTCACCCAAGGAACATCTACTTGGTACTTTTAGGAAGTGAAAATCTCTCCCCCTTTTTGAGGGTGCTTAAGATAAGCATGGGAAGGAGCCTGTCTCTATTATCCATAATCTCCAAGCCTACCTAGAGCCAAGAGGATGGGACCTAAAGTGGGCTATACATCCTCCATTTTTCAATTAAAATGGGATTTGTCTTTCTACTGACTAGCCAACAGCAAATATCTTTCTCTAGAGTGCCTACCACGCCAAGATGCTCAAGTGGGATTAAATGCAAAAAAATAAGGTTTCACTAGGCCTAGTCAATTCCCTTTGAGTTTTTGTCACGAGGAAGAAAGCTCTCCACGCACTTGATTGTGATTTTTATGAAAGACATGAGACAAAGCTATGACAAGCTCTAAATTTCCTCCAACTTTATTATTTTGAAAATTTGGTTAAAAAGATAGAACAAAAATCATTAACAATAAGGTTAAATCCAACGACCAAATCTAGATGGAGATTAAAGAAGCTTGCTCTCACTATCTAAACACACTTATATTTACCAAATCTAAATAATCGAACTATATTGTGATTACCATATTAAGGAATTGACTTGAGGTAAGTAAGCAAGTTGATGCTTCTAGACTCGAAGCCCAATTGAACCCTATCGTGGTACTATATTAAGGAATTGGCTTAAGGTAAGTAACCAAGTTCAAGCTTCTGGGCTCAAAGTTTGGGCTTTAAAATCCCAAACTAATCATAGTCCGCTTCCACATGATTGAGTGAAAATGAGCTTTGATGAGGCTTCTATAATCAACCTAGGTATTTTGAAAAAAAAAAGTCTCAATACCCTCATGGTCATAATTAATGGGGTTTATAGGCATTGTAATCCCTCCCAAAAATCTTTCTAAAATGCCTTGAAGCACAAAATTTGAAAGGTACTTTGTGAGGCTTTTTATGTTATCTTATTGAAACATCATGGATGAACTTCTACTTAGCAAAGGATTCATGACTAGGCTTGTGGCCTTTTGGCTTACTTTCCCCTTTTGAAAAGGCTTTCTTATCTTGCATCTCGCTATCATACTCTCCCAAACCTTTGTCGCTATTTTGCTAGCAATTTCTTGTGTTAAAGTAATTGAAGCGCATCTTTACTATTCCCTCATCCTTTTTGACCTTTTGGCGACTTCTTTAATTTCTAAACTCTGCAATGTTCTAGTCAATCTCTCTCTACGTTTTCCTTTTTTCCGACGAAGGCATTTTATGCTACAGCTCAAAAAAATTCAATCTTGTGTGCTTCAAATAGGCTCTTCATTATCACTATATGGAGAATAATGAGAAATCTAGAATGGTCCTACAACTTGACATTTCAAAAGCTTATGTTGGAGTCCCCTCATCTTTTTTATTTGTCGTCTTCCAAAAGTTTGGATTTCAAGGGAGGATTCTTCAGCTGATTAAGGAATGTGCCTCTACTCCTAAATGTTATGTGCTGATAAAAGATATTCCTAGAGTTTCTTTATCTAGTGAAAGAGGTCTTTGACAAGGAGACCAAATATCCCTTAACCTTTTGATTATTGTTGCTGAAGTTTTAGGGAGAAACATTGACAATCTCATTTAACTCAAAGATCTCAATACGGTGCAAGTTGTTTCTTCTCTACCTCCCTCCTCACATCTGCATTTCATGGATGATAATACATTGTCTAGGTGTTCCTCTGTCCAAGAAGCTTAGCAATGGAAAAGTTTATTGAATAGGTACGCTCAAATCTTAGAAACATATTAATTGTAATAGAAGTGTCCTCTACTTTATCAACATAGATGTCGGGCTTCAAAAGAAATTGGTTACAATTTTGGGTTGCCAAAAGGAGAAGCTCCCTGCAACCACTATAGTGTACCCCTAGCTACCAAGAAGTAGACATGAATGGTATTGTGGGGAGGATTCAAAAGAAACGTGCAAGTTGGAAAGGTAAGCTCCTTAGCCAAGTTGGTACTTGACCTCCTGCCTCTTTGCAAAACATTATGTCTACTTCTTGTCTTTAATTAAGAATCCTTTTATGGCGAAAAAAATAGAGCAGAGCCAAGTAAAAATTCTTGTAGAATGGCATTGAGGGAAAAGAAAAAAAAAAAAGGATTGCCTAAGTCAATTTGGAGACTGTTTGCAAAACAAAGAAGCATGGTGTATTCCGTATAAAGCAATTGCGACCAATTACCAAAGCTCTTCTCTCAAAGATCGAATGGAATGTCCTTTTGAATAAGACAGACAGGGCTTCTATTACTAAAGTTAAATACCTTGGAAATGGAGACTAGAGTTGCTTCTTATCTCCCCCCTCTATCTCTAGAGGCTCCATTATTTGGAACAATTATTGAAAATAAGAAATTTGCTTAACCAAGGTTTGTGTTGGAGAGTTGGGAATGGCAAAAATGACAATAATTAGGATGACAACTAGTGTAAGGGTTCTCCTCTGCCTATTGCGACCTTCGAATCAAAATATTGGTAACAATGTTCTCAATATCCAATTTATAAAGCATTTAGGGCATTGTAATTTTTTGAGCCTTTCTACAGAAGATGATCTCATTTGGACCCTCAACCTCTAGCTATGGCATATAGCATGAATGTTAGTGAAGCCTCCTACATACTTTTGAATGGAATTTGATTTGGAACCATTGGGTTACTCCCAAAAAACCATTGTTTTTGTCGGACTATTGTTAATTATAAAATCTTTACTACTGGCAATCTTGTGAAGAGAGGGTTTCAACTTGTTAATGGGAGTATCCTGTGTTGCACTGAAGATGAGACAATGGAGCATCTTTTCTTCAATTGTAGCTATGCCCATGAAGTGTGGGAGGAGGTTTTTGCTGGTATAGAATTATCTCATATTGTTTCGACTATCCTCAGACTTTATTATCAACTGGATTCATAATTCTCTACTCCCTACTCCCTTGTCCTGTTACTAGAGAATTATAAAATCCCTCATTTTTCTAGTTTGGGGTCTCTGAAAGGAAAGAATAATAGAATTTTTAGAGAAAAAAATCAGAAACAACAAAGAGGTATTCCTCAATTTCTCTCATACAAAGATTTCGCATACTTTTAGGAGGGGAAATAGAACCCTGGATGCCTTGCTAATCTAGGCCTTTTGTTTAATGAATATAAAAATTGATCACTTGATGATAACCTCCCATTACAAATTAAAAAATATCGTTTACTGAGACAGAATCATTCTTACATTAATCAAGCTCGTTATAATAATGTTTATTCCCAAGTGTAAGTGTAAGTTACTTTTAAATAAATAGAATTGGAACAAAGGTGTTCTTAAGTATTTGATTACTCGGGCTTGGATAAAAAAGAATAAGGTCATCCTTGGTTTAATTATCTCACTGGGGGGTAGGGGCAATGTTTGTTGGCCTCCTTGCAAGCCCACTCCTTTCAATTACTATTACCTCCCTCTAATATTTTTTGTTTCACAGGGGGAAAAGATGTTTAGAAGTCACAATTAATCTCAAGAATTTTAAGAACAATCTTGATATATATCATCACTAAAGTGTCTTGAAATCATTTCCCTAGGCTTCATATCAGTAATAATAATTTAATGATAACTACTTATACAAGCGACCGATCTTGGTAAAGGTACTTAAGCAATCAGGATGGGCATGTCAACAATAAAGAAGCTTGTCATTCAAAGAATTGTAATCTCCACTCTATTAATTATAATACAATTGCAAGAGAAGAATAACTATTATCTCCAAGCTCTTGTGCATGTCACCTCCATGATCTCTTATTAACAAAGGACTCTTCTAGTAAGATCATTGTCATTTATATTTGTAATACTCTTATTTGCAAAATCATTTGTGTTTAACTCTTCGCTACTAAGAAACTTGGATTTTCTATCTTCCATCCACTTTCTTTGTTTCTAGCAAGTGATAACGATTAGTGCAAGAGGATCATAATGATGGGTGGACAAAGATTGTGCTTTGAGCCTATTACCTATATATTTGAAGAAGAATGTGGAAGTTTCGGCTATCTTTGAAACTGAGAGCCTAACATCTTAGTTCAAGGCTACGAAAGGGTATGACAATGATTTAACAATCCAATTTGTAAATAATTGGCATATGGGTAAAGTCCGTATTGATGAGGTGAAAAGGCAGGCGACTGAGAACCTTATTACAAAGGCTACCGATTTAGGCTACAAGGGAGAAAAGGTTTCATGCGTCAATCAAACAAGCTATAAGAACTTCATTGAGTCGAACCTAGAAGGTGAGGACTTGAAAGGACAGCCAAAATGACTACAATTGTGAAGGTTCGTCTACTCCCTAAACAATTGATTAGCTCAAGGGGATTTCTAATGAATGGCTCATAAGGTGCAACACTTGTTGAAGGTTTCGCAGATGGAGTTGCAAGCAAAGTGGGCTTAACCTTGGAGGAAACTCGGTGGTTAAGCATGCTTAAGCTGGAGTAAAACTGGGATGGGCAAGCTCTTGGGAAGTCTTGGTGCTTCACCTCTGTGAGCATCACCTAGATGCAATGAGTGCTAAGTGTTCCATTCATTCTCATGAGAGGGGTTCTTGTGAACTACTAATTAAACATGGGTGAATGAGTTTGACTCAAAAATTACACAATTGAATCTTGATAGCAATATAACAACACCGTGTTAAGTTACCACTTGATAAAGTATTTTAGTTTAGATAGCAATTTTGCTATGGTCCATGCTATCATTTCACCCTTTTAAACCATCTTGGACATGGGAAAGTCATTATCTTTGTTTTTTTCCCTTTTGAATTGAATCGAAAAATCTAATAATGAAGGTTCTTACCCCTTCCTCCACCAAGGTCTAGTGCCTTCTTTATATAACTTTAGCCTAAATGGCATCCCTCTTGCTAATTTTTCCATCCATGGCCCTTCTAATCACCAAGCAAATTCAAAACCCTGCCCTAAATGATAAAGTTAAAAGGAAAATTATGTTTACTAAAGATCTTCCTTCCGCTTCTAAGGCCCTTGGAAAATTCATTGGTATATCACCCTCCACCTTGGCCTCCAAAAAGATGAAACCTAATAAGGGGGTTGAAGGTTGGTGAGGCCAAAAGCAACAAGAACAATAAACCTGATCCAAAAAAAAATTATTGTCTTTCCAAGATGAAGGGAAAACCATTATTTCTCTCCCCAAAGAAGATGTTGCTAAGAAGGAAGCTTGGCTTGTTAAGGGGGGGAACTACAAATTTATTTATTTTTTAAAGCTGCCCGTTACACTAAGTCTTGAAGCCTTGTTATTGACATTTTTTATGGTTAAAATTCAAAAGACCCCAATGTTACCTCTACAAGGGAAAGGTCTCCAAGACTTGCAAAAAATTCAGTTGTTGTCAAAAATCCTTTTGCTTGTAAGAAAAATGAGGGTCAAGAAGGTAAAGAGGAGAATTCCCATTTTAGACTTTCTTACACTATATTCTTAAAAGTATATACCTTAAAGTTTATACCAAGTTCAATTCGACTGTAACATTGAATTATTAACAAATGGAAAATTATATGAGGTTTACTAAATTAGAACATTAACTTTTCTTCTTCAAAATATGGGGATACGGGATACTGAAACCAATACAAGATAAACAACTACATTTGATAATGAATGGATGACTCAATAAATAAATATGACTCTAAATACTAGACTAATTAATTATGTCAATAAAAATTTGTCCTTAATTAGAAAGGCTTCTGTCTCAAACCAAATGAAAAAGTTAGGCAATAAGATCTTGCAAAGTATTCAAAGTTGTAATGCATTAACTTGCATTCAAGACGACAATCGGTTGCCTTTGTTAGTTCACACACAATTTTCATTGCCCTAAGTATTCTTGACTTGGGCACTACATGCATCTCTTAAAGCTTTGATTATCAGAAGCTTTTAAAACTTATCATTACATATTCCCATTAGCAAAAAGGATGTAAATGGGTTGAATCTTCAAGCATTCATCATTATATTTTTAATGCCAATAGGCATTCTACAAAGGCAACAACGGGTGAAGTATAATAGTGTGAGCGTGTTAATGTTAACACAAACTCTTACATGGTAAAATTGGGGAGTTATTTTCCGTTGTCTGTCTAGTTGCAAATTTTCCTTTGTTTGTGTGCCCTTTCTCCTTCTTGCTAGGGCTGCCATGGAGACTCCTTTGGAGTCTCCACAGGAGCTTCCCTCTACGCCTCAATCCTCCTATACGGTTCTATTCTCAAGACCGACTCAAAACCGGGTCTATTAGCTTCTACTGCTAATCGGCTTGTTTTTGCAAAGAACAGTGTCAGATTCCACGATGCAAGCCCTTCTATGTCTCCAAAAGATCAATAGTTGCCTTCCCCAAACTAAGAACAGACTCAAAATAGTGATCGAACAAGATATGATAGAACATTATGTCTCTTATAAGTTGATCCACTATCTAATCTATAAGTTCTCTGGCATTCGACCGTCAATACCTTTCCTGCATTCTTGGATTAAAAGCAACTTGGACCCTTTGGGGAGTATTCATTATGGTTCATCGGTAATGGGTATTTTATAGATAGCTTTTCATCCTTAGCAAACCGCGCTAAGGCATTTGAGTCTGAACAATAGAATCATGGTCAAGCAAGGCTTTTTATTCAACCGTTTAAAGTGAGCTTCGACCCTAGGGTTGAGCCAACTACGATGCTTGTCTAGATTTGAATGTATGCCCTTCCGATGGAATTCTGGAGACAAAATGTTTGCCCCAATTGGTAACTCCATTGGTAGGTATATAGGGGTTCCCAGAGACACATTAGAAGGCACCTCTGTTGTATACGCTAGAATATGTGTGGAGATGAACCTCTCACAACCTCTCTCGACTGAGCTTGAATTGGCTATGAATGAACACGATAACTTTGGCTAGGCTATACCCCTCTTCAAGCCCCAAAACGAAGAGAAAGGAAGGCAATGACTTGTTAGCTCTCAAATGGTCAAACAGTTATGAGATCTTCAAAACTTTAGTTGATCAAGAGGTAATGCAAACCATGGATATAGTTGAAGAAAACATTTCAGATCAGCAATCACATCCTGTCACTCCCCTTGTCAATCTATCTCTCAGAACACGATCCATAATAACCAACTCCCCGAAAACAGTTGTACCGGAGGGCATGGAAATGAATTTTTCTGCTGACCTCTCCAAACCTGATGTTAGTATGGGCATTCCTAAAAAGAATAGCAAAAAGCCCTCTATTGGGCTTAACCAGATTGATAAACGACTAAAGAATAGTAGCTCTCCACGAGTGGGCAAAAAATCGACCAAGGAGCTACTAGCATCTCAGGGAGAGAAAATGATCAATGAAGGAACAGTCAAGCTACTAGACTCTTACCTCTCACAAGGTTCTTGATGATTTTACAGACATGGAATATTAGAGGTTTAAACAACAAATCCCATCAAAATGTTGTTCGAAGACTTTTGGAAAACACCAAATCTGATTTTCATTGTTTACAAGAGACAAAGATGACCCTAGATTCTATGGGCCAAATCATCAATAAAATCTAGAAAGGTGTTGAACATAGGGCAATGGCCTCTCATGGTGCAGCAGAGGGTATAGTTACAATATAGAACTCACTTGTATGGACTGCTTTAGGTCACAATGTCAGAAGAGATGTCTTAACATCCCTTTTTAAAAAATGCGAAACTTCTAAACAAATTGTAATAACTATTTCCTATGGTGCCCAAAATCTTGAAAGCCTGAAAAGGCAATGGTCTACTGTTCACTGTATGCAAAACATTTGGGATGAGGTGGATTGGATTGTTGCGGGTGATCTTAATGCTAAATTGTCTCTCAATGACCTAGAGATCACTTTATGATTGCTCAAGTTTTGGAACTAGGTTTAGTTGAAGTGACTGATCTTGGCTCAAGTTTCACTTGGACAAACAAAAGGGCTGAGCCTCATTCAAGAAATGTTAAATTGGATAGATGTCTTGTTTTTGAGACTGCCTTTACTAAATGGAGGTCAAGCATGCACGTTCTTGATGTTCCTATCTTTGATCATTCCCCTCTCCTTCTTGAAGATGGTATATGCTCTATCTCTCACCATCATCCCTTTAGATTTGAGAATTTTTTGCTCAAAAAGGAGGATCTAGGCTCCTTATTCATTGTGGTGGAAGGAAGGCTGCCCTAAGCACGACACTACAATGTTTAAGATTCACCAGCAGGTGCATTTTGTCAAAGATCAACTGAAGCGATGGAAAAGGTTCAACAAATCTCATTTTCACTCCCAACATGCACCCCTGCTAGCTAGATGGGAAAAGATTCATAATCACATAATGATGGTATCATTATAGATCAATTAAAATAAGATGATCTCCTCTGCAAGGTTGTTGAAGATATTGACAAACAAGAAGAGATCTACTGGAAACAACGTGCTAGAACTACTTGGCTTCTAGATGGGGATAAAAATACTAGTTTCTTCCATAGAAATGCTTGTTGTAGGAGGCAAAAGAATAATCTGATTGCTCTTCAGGATGATGTTGGTCAGTCCTTTTCTTCTACCTCGGCGATACATGAGCTTTCTAGAGATTACTTCTCCAATTTGTTTGTTGCTATTAATGATTACAATGAAGCTTCTCAACAAATTGTTATGAATGCTATCCCCAACTTAGTTACTGATGATAAAAATCTTGTTCTGGTGCATCCTATTGATCTGGATGAGGTAAAGAAGGTGGTTTTTGGTATGAGCGTTGGTAAGTCTCCTGGTCCTGACGGCTTCCCTGTGGAGTTTTTCCAGTCCTTTTGGGATATGTAGTACAATGTCTTTGAAGTGGTTAGAGAATCTTTTAGTAACAAGAGAAGGCTCAAAACTTTGAATCACACCATCATTGCCCTTATTCCTAAGGGAAGTGGATTTCAAATTGGCAAATTCCGCCCTATATTCTTGTGTAATGTCATCTACAAAATTATGACATCTGTGATAGCGGAAAGACTAAAACCCTTGCTTCAAATGATTATTTCTCCTGAACAAGGCAGCTTTGTGTAGGGAAAACAAATCCTTGATGGTGTAGTGATTATGCAAGAAGTCATACATTCTCTCCACCAATCTAATCAAAAAGGGATGTTCGTTAAACTTGACATGTCTAAAGCGTATGATAGAGTGGGAGGTTTCAGAACGGCTGTTGAAAGCTTTTGGGTTCTCTCAATAGTGGATTGAATGGGTGCTAAGTTGTGTTTGTTCCCCCTCCTACTCTATTGTTATCAATGGCTTCTCTTCTTTCCCCTTTAGTGCCTCTCGTGGTCTTTGGCAAGGAGATCTGTATTCTCCTTTTCTTTTCCTCATCTTGGCTGAACTAGAGTTAAGGTTGGAGAGGAAGTTTTGTAGATGACAAGGGGCTTATGGGGGTTGTTACTTGCTCCGAAGCAAGAATAATTTCTGACTCTCCAAACTTATTTATCAACCTCTTGTCAAGTCATCAATACTCAGAAATCTAAGGTGGTTCTATTCAATGTGGACATTTGTCTTCAACAATAGATCCTTGACATTTTGGGCTTCTTTGTCTTCTTTACCCTTAGATTACCTTGGGATCCCTCTCCATTTTAAAAAAACTCCCTATGCTGTTTGGGGTAGCCTTTTGGAGCGTATCAAATTTAAAATCAATCATTGGCCCAACAAATGGCTTAGCTACGAGGGGAGGCTTACTTTTATGCAATTGGTAATCCCTTCCATTTGGAAAGATATTGACAACATGGCTAGAAAATTCCTTTGGAATAGTGCTAAAGACTCCAGGAAATGGACTCTTGTTAGATGGGACAAGATTACTAAACCAAAAGTTGCTGGTGGTCTTGGCCTTAGATGTGCTGAGCTCAACAACAAAGCTTTGGCTGGAAAGTTGTTTTGGAGTTGGATATCCACCCCTACTTCTCTCTTCAGCAGAATGACGACAAGTACTTTGGCAAGATTAATACGAATTATATGAGCAGGTATCCTTTGGAGGGCAGCGATATTCTAGCTTGGCAGGTTTTAAAGCGTGGCTCCAAATTTGTTAAAGGTGGCCTTCTAGATTGTTGGAAAGGGTGACAAGGCACTTTGTTGGGCTGATGCCTGGAATCAGCATCCTCCCATCATTGATGAGTATCCAGCTTTGCGTCCCGTAATTGATGCCCTTGAATCAAGGGGTTGGGCAAAAGTTGAGCACTACTTAAAAAGTTGTCAACTTCAGAATTATCGATATAAGCAATTCAAAAATCTTCATGAGTGGCCCATACCTGCTCCTCCAGAGATTGTTGTTATTATTAAGGGCATTTTGTCAAATCGCATTCTCATTGGTAGTGATCAAGAGGATGAAATTGACTGGGGATCTGGAGGTTTAGGTACTTAAACAGTTAATGCTGCTTATGAGACTCTTTTTGCTGCCCAAGGTCAAGTTTTTTGCTTGGATGTTTCTGCACAAAGGTATTATCATTTATGAAAATCTAAGATGGAGAGGGGTTATAGGTCCCTCAAGATTTGTCTTATGTAATTCACAGGAGGAAACTTCAGACCACCTAATGTTTGAGTGTTCCTTTACTTGTAAAATCTGGGAAAGATTGCTCTCTTATTTTAAAATTAAAAATTTTGGAATGAAATGCAGAAACAGCATTATGGAAAAACGGAAATGACAAAGTTCAACTCCAAAGCAGTGAGTGTTGGTTGGCATCTAGGTCTTGAGTTCATTTGGTGGCAAGTCTAGCTTGAGTGTAACAGTCATTTTCAAGGAGACTTCTTGTTGGCATCTAGATCTTAAGTTCATTTGGTGGCAAGTCTAGCTTGAGCGTAACAGTCATTTTCCAAGAGACTTCTTGCCCTGTTGATGTCGTTTAGTATACCATATGGAGCAAAGTTACTGAGACTATTATGGCTCATGTAAGTTCTAATTCTATGTAGGTGGATAGTCAATGTGATGTGAGTACCAAAACAAATATGAACCATGAAAAAAAAAGGAGTCTGCCACCTAATGGCTGGGTGAGAATCAATGCTGATGGTGCTGCTAAAGGCATAACAATACTGATGATGATTGTTGGTACAGGATTTGTTTGAAGGGATAACAAGGGCACCATTTTACATTGGGAATTGCAAGGTCTTGGCAAGGCCACCAACAATGAGCTGAAGCTTTAGCCATTCTCTATGCCTCTTTCTGGGCAGTTAGACGGGTCATGCAAAAGTTATTGTTGAATCTGATTCCCAAGATCTTGCTGGAGCCCTTGATTGTATGAGGAACTTCTCTATTTCTTCCTGGCACTTCAGGCAGATCATTTCCCAAGTGAAGGAACATTCCTAATGTTATTCTGGTTTATACCAGCCGTGATCAAAACCACCTAGAAGATTATCTTGCCAAAACTAGGTCTAAGAATGAGCAAGGTGTAAAATCGAACATGACTATGAGCTATGAGATTGAATATATAGGTCAAGTCAGAGATCACTTGCAAAAGCTAGTCCTAGATAATTAGTTGTCTCGCCTGGGGCTTGCGTTGATGTGTGCTTCCCCTGTTCTGTGCTTCCAGTGTTCTGGCCTTGGTCTGCCAGCTGTTGAGTTTGTAACTGTTTGAGTCTTTTAATTTATTTTCAAATCTTTCCCAAAACACAAACTCTTACATAAATTTGACAATCATTTACATGTTAAAATAGTAATATTAATTATAAACATAATGTTTATATTAATTATAAAGATAAGGTTACAAAAAATTCAAGAGAGCATTAATATTCACATTTTCTCCTTTTATGGCTCGCAAAAAGAAAAATTTTGCTCTGCTCGAGCAGCACAAATATTTCAAAAAAACAAAATATGGTTTAAATGCTGGCATGGACATAGACAAGCAGGCTTCATTTCAAAAAACGAAGTTCGCATATCCCCAGAAAAGCCCTACTACATTAAATTCCTTTGATGCCCTCAATGAGAAAGATGTCCGATCGAGGGTTATATTGTGTGAAAGCCCTAACACAGGCTTAGATTTACGCTATGACGCTTGGTTTGATTCAAGTACTGCTCAGAGTTTCAGCTTCAATCCGCGTAACATCTATGAATATAACAATTCAATAGATGGAAGTATTTAGTCGAAGGCTCTAGGAAAAGATTCTTCTGATAAGGAATGGATTTTGGCAAGCAAACGAAGAGGGTTGGGATCTTCCAATGGAAACCATCACCAGGGATCAAAACAAATACATAGCAGCCCACATCACAAGGGAAGAAACTGGGTCTCAATCCCTCCTTGGAAGAGCCAACATAATTCGGGTTGGTGTTCCAATATGCCAATCCCTAGGAGTCCTTTTTTCAGAAAAACCCTAAGGAAAGCTTCTCCCAAATTAGGGCAGATGAAGGAAATGGAATCATCAACTTTCAATAGAGAAGACACAGCAGCTCAAAAAGAACCCCTGAATACTATGATAATTAGCGATATCTACTCGGAAGAACTCTGGTTTCACTGCAAACAGAAAGGGATTTTTGCGAAATGGGAAGGTTTCGAAATATCTTGTTATGATACTCTCAAATGGCTAAAGATCAATTTTCAGAATCAGGTAAGTATTACATCCCTTGCAAATGGGTATTTTTTTATTGATTGCAAAGAAACCTCTCTAAAAAAGAAACTATTATATGGCGACCCTATTTATTGTAGAGGATTCAAATTTAGGTTTTTTGAATGGACCCAAAATTTTGACCCACGCAAAAACAACTTCAAATCAAAATATGCTTGTGTAAATATTTCAAACTTTCCTTTGGAATTATTACATAGTCAAATATTGGCTAAAATAGGCGAGAATCTGGGGGGATTTAGGGGTTGGAGGAAAATTTTACTGATTCAAACAATGTTAGAATTCTGGTAAAAAAGAAGGGTATATCAGAACTAAAACCGACGTAAATTATTACAAACAGATCTGTCTATACCATATACCCAGAATGGTCGAATGGGGTATCTCTTAGTAATATTGTTTTTAAAAACTTAAAGGATAATAAAGATGGCGAAGGTAATTCTGAAAAAGGAATAGTTGAGAAAATATCGGAACCCAATAATAATATTGAAATAAAATTGAATATAGAAAAGGAAGGCTTTACTGTTTGGGAAGAAACTTCTGCTTTTACACAGGAAACGGAAAATATCCCTATACCAGAGATAGAAGAAAGCGAAATATTTACGCCTAACCAAAACTCAGATGTAAATAACCAACATATAGGAGCTAACAATGAGCATACATAAGCTATAATGAAATTAGATACAAATAGAGAATTTCAGATCAATAAAAACACAAATGAAGAAAACCTAGATAATAGAGGGAAATCTTTTATGACAGTAGATAAAAATACAAAGGAAGCTGACAATCATAATAGTATAAGTGAAGTAGCAGAAATTCCTGATGAAGTAATAAGGAAAAAACAAATAGCCTGTGTCAAAAATTTAGAAACAAAAGTTAAAATGCTCAATGAGCTAATTAGAGATATCTGTGAAGTTCAAGAGGAAATACAGGTTGAGTAATAATCATGGCATGATATGCAGGCTAATATGAATCACATATTGGTATATGATAATCAATCTAGAAAGAATAAGTATGGAGACAATAATAGAGATAAAGACATATAGAATAAACCAAAGACACAAACAATCATATAAATATAATTGGACATAATCGAGTAATAAATGACAAAGGAACAGAAGAGTGGAGGGAGGCAAGTAGAATGTTAGGAATAGAAAACAGGACAGGATTAGGGAAGCTAGTAATTCTGGGGTGATTGAGGGTGAGGTGGACGAGAATATAATGAAAGCAAACGATGAGAGAGAGGAGTATGCTTACACGGATAGGATAGAGACCAATAAAGAGCATACAACTATTGATGCCCTTAATGATTTCTTAGGTATGGACATTCCCAACCACTCAGATTCAATGAATGAACAAGACGGTAATCTTATCCTACTTAATAGAAGCTATGAGCATGGAAGACCAACAAATAATTAACAATAATAAAACCAAGGATATTAATAATTGCTTAGATAATCTAGGGCTCTGCAAAACCCATCCAGGTAAATCCTCCCCTGATTGTGCTAAGGTGGTAAGAAAACAGGGCAGGAAATCCACTAATGAGTTACGAATAAAAGATGGAATGGCCTAAGGACAAGCTAAGATTATGATGCTACTTAATGCAGGGGAGGGGAAGATCCTTCCCAATCTGCCATGAAGCTTATTTCCTGGAATGTTAGGGGTCTAAGTGCCCCTAACAGACAACGCCTCTTAAAAAAGAGTTTATCCTCCTTTGAGGCAGAGATAATTATTATACAAGAAACGAAAAAATGAAAGCAAAGGAGTATGAGAATCTGAAGAGGAAATTTGGACAATGGGAAATCACTGGAGTTCCCTCGGAAGGTGGAGTTCCCTCGGATGGAGTTGGAATCATATGGAATCCCACGAAGATCAATTTTAGCCTTTTGACTAATAGCAGCAATTGGTTGTGTGGTAGGGTTAAGAGCCTCAGTAGCAATTTAAATTTCCAATCCTATAAATAAAGGATAAGGAGGTGAAAAAGAAATTCCAATCCTATAAATAAAGGTAGGATAAGGAGTATAAACAATCCTATGTGGTTAGAGTAAATGCATCAAACGAAGAAAAAGTAGGCAGGACGGCAAATAGCGAATTTAACTCTACTAAAATATGAAAAGGATATAAAACTTAAATAGGCAAAAAAAGGAATTAAATTATGGAAGACAGTTAGGAAAATATAAATGGACATATCAAGGATCACAAATTAAGGTCAATTCTGCATATTATTGACGAGACAAATCCTATGAAGGAAAGTAAAATTCTTTAAGAAAGATAGTAGATAGTTGTAGGAAAGAGAATTAAGCAGAAACTTATATAAACATACAGAGTAAGTTTTTAGGCTTAATAACATAGCAAGAAAAGAATCCTCAAAGACATAGTTGTGAGGCTTAATGACATAGCCACACACTCAGATATATAAACAATAAAGGCACAAAGTACAGAAAAACAAATATGTTTTGAGATAGGGAATGTGAAGACACAACATAACCTCGATTCAAATCAATGGTAAATAGTGGTTCCCTTTACTAAGTAAAGCTCATTTATAAGATCAATAAAAGAAATTCAAAGGAAGATTGCACAATAGAAATAAAGGTAAGAAAGGATAAATCTACTTACACATAGATATGTTAATGAATATTCACAATTTAACAAATAATTATAGCATGTTCAGATTATATCTAGCATAGCTCCATTATATATGCAAGTTGCTGCCAGTAAAGTAGATTGAATTTAAGTACGATTATTTGACTCTTTGAAGTACTAACAATGATCTTAGCAGAAAGGAAAATGTGAAAGGCAAGTACATATCACACTAGAATTTTATGAATGAGGATTTAACAGCAATATCCAGCAAGGAAGGACCATAAAAAATGAAAAAAAAAAGAGAATTAAAGCACAGAGAATGGATTGGAGTATGATGTTTTATGTAGAGGGAGTATTCATTCATGCATTAACATATCATAGATAAGATTAATAATGAAAAAAGGACATGTATAAGAGAGCTCAAGGCCACAAATATCCCCATTTGTCCAGGGATAACATAAGACTTATG
>MU224035.1:15634-28367 GCA_018584345.1 Thuja plicata
CATTTGAATGCTCAAGTGTGTCCTAAGGGGTCTCTCTCTCTCTCTGTAGGAACTCTAGAGAGAGAGAGAGATCTCTCTCTAGTGTTCCTACATAGAGAGAGAGAGATAAATATATAATATTAATATGATATTAATATTAATATAATAATAATATAATATTAATATAATATTAATATTAATATAATATTAATATTAATATAAATATAATATTAATATTAATATAATATTAATATACTATTAATATTGTTTAAATAAAATAGTAATACATAAAGTAAAATAAACATACAAAATAGGATGAAAATGAAAAGCTTGAATCCAAATTTGGGCGGGAGATATCAAGTATCTGATAATATTGGATATCGGATATCTGATAAAGCTTTAGCTTTCGCTTTTGGCTTGGCCAGGTGTACTGACACCCAGGCCTACTCAAAAGTCAACAAACTTTTGGGCGCGCACGCTTTTGGACGAGTGAAAAACTAATTTTTTCACATCGCCAATTTTTGGCATACCATGATCCTGCATAGACCCTGGCACTTCAAAATTGGAAATTAGAATATCAGGATGAAGTAGCTTTGTTATATTAAATATTTTTCCTTTTTCTTTTCCAATCTAGATGATTTCTCAAGGACTCTTCAAGAAGGTTCTTTTATTTTGGGAAAGAATGGTCTTTGTATTAAATCTCGGTCTCCAAGACTTAACCCAATCAATATCATATTAGCTTCAAGTTTCTTGTTTGGGTTAGACCACCTTTGGAGTATTGATAATATTTTTTTATGATTATTATCAATACTTTTGAGAAAAACTATGCTATTGATCCAATAAAAAAATTAAAAAAGTTTTTAAGATTTATTGGATTTTATGTGTTTGTGGAGAAAAATATGGTGCTTGCTACTTGGATTACCTTATCTTCCAAAGGGTGATTAGGTGCAAAAAAATTACTTTGAAGACTCTCCATTCATTTTTTAGTGTTGTTGCAAAACGGGCCACACTATTTATAGTCTCTCAATCAACAAGAAACACCATTATGTTTGGAGGAAAATGGAACATACTCCTAAAAATATTGAGGATTCCATACATCCTTTGAGGAGGTACAAGAGGAAGATAATAAGGCGAAATATCTTGTGGAAAGTAAAATTTTTTATAACACTCTTAAATCTTTGGGGATGAATGATGATCTTCTTATGATCTTATGATTTTTTCTTGTTTCAAGAAAATAAGTTTAGGGGAGAAGTATCCTTCTATTATGGTTAAGGAAAAATCATTAGAACAACTTTATAAACCACCTTAACTTTAGGTCACTAGTTTGTAAGGTTTTTCAATGTCTTGTATTCTGTTGTATCGTTTTTGTTCCCTAATTGTCCTTTATTTTTTCCTAGCTGTCATTTGTTATATTCTTGTTCTTATTATTTAATACTTCTTGTAAAAGAGTCTAGGCCTTTTAAAAATATATTCATACCTTGATAAAAAATAATAATGTGTATGTATGTATGTACACACACACACACACACACACACACACACACACACACACACACACACACAGAGTAATGAGCCTATCCGGCTCTCTCTCAATTCTTCTAATGATTTCTATATTATTGCCAAGTGGATAAAAAACAATGTTTCCCCTTTTGAATTCAACCTCCAATATTTCTATTCATATGTAATGAGTCAATAATTCAATCATGCCAATATAATTACTTCCCATGATTTTGTAATTTATTATAATTTTTCTTCAAAGGAAATACATGTAAATAAAAAACCTATGTATGCAGTTGTTGTCACACATTTTTATATGGGAATGAAGCTAGCCTCAACTCCCATGTGGAAGGCACAAAAAACCATCCAACTCCACACATGAAGGCTAGCAGATCTCCAAACAATGACAACAGTCCTCACACGATGCTCGGAGGTTGCCGCGGCCAATGAACAAGCTCCCATGTCAAGCAATAATGTGACTTATTTTTAAACCCCACGTCCACTCACATCTACCGCGATACAATCTTTGCAGCCAGCCATGGTTCTGGACTCCTGAAAATGTTCACTCCTTCAACACATACATTACTCTAGCAATTGAATACATTTTCTAGGTAGGTCTCAGTTGACTTGAAATTCTAGAAAGTTTTCTCTTTCCCAACAACAAATCGACCTCTTCAAGCAGGCCACAGTTCAATGATGATTCAATTTTTAGAATTGAATCCTTCCTCTAGTCACAAGAAAAATAGTATGAAGGAGAAGAATTGGTTATACTTCAACAACCAATTAATGATAAGCTCCAGCAGAATCAGTCTACTAGAAAACTAATTTGACCCTTTTACTTCAGCAAGGGCATAAATTTCAAAATATACAGGAATAATTTCCAAGACCAATTTTAATAAAAACATTCGATGATAATCCCAATGAAATGAGCTCATATTTATAATCCATTCTTGGCCACAGTTTCCCAAAAAGAGCTTCAGTTCACAACTCTTTAAAATAACAACTTCTAACTTATTATAATAATAAAGTATTATTATAATAATGTGGCTTTATTATTAATTAATATATTATAAATATTAATTAATAATTATTAATCAATGAATATGAATTCTGCGATAACTCTTGCATCCACTGCTGATCAGGCCAAATTGACATAGCCACCCACTGCACTGCCAAAAATAACAACTGCCAAAAATAGACTTATTATAAATAGTAAGTCCCCAACCAAAGCAATGCACAAATTGAATATCGCCTGGAGTACTAACCACTATCGATATTGCCCTGCCAGAAATGGAAACTGACCAAATTGACGTACTAAAAATAGTAAGTCTAGACTTACTAAAAATAGAAAGTCTACCAACTGGGACCATCAAAACTAGGCATCAGCTCACGAGGGTCAGGATGATGAGTTGATCAAGCCACTACCAATACCTACTAAAAAGGGGGTCATCATAGTCCACCCTCACCAAGATTTCTTGTCCTCAAGTAATCAAGTGTCTCACTAAAAACCTCCACCAGGATCTCATAAGAAACATGTGACATCCCTTCTATCTCGGAACCAACTGTAAACCCATGACATCAGCAGCATCAGTAACATAATATGTATAATAACCCCAAGTGCCTACACTGATGAAGTGGAGATCTAGATATTCCCAGGTGATGACTCGATAGGAAAACTCATCATACCGAACTTCACTGACTCTCCCCAATCATCCTAAAACCAATCCATCTTAGGCACAGACCATCTCTACACCAGATGTAAATCCTAAACATGTGAGTCAAAAATGAGGTTGTAAACACTCAACACAGTATAGACTCGATCCCCAGTAGGATCATCATTGTCCCCATCCTCATGCTGTTGTGATGACTCCTCAATCTCATATGTGTAAACCCACATGCCGCAATTCACTGCCCACTTTGGACTCAGAGCACAAGTATGACCTTTAGAGAAAGGCCCCTTGCACCAAAAGAAAAGTTGTCTCCTCCTCAGGTCCTCTCTGGAAACATCATCAAATCTTCCCGTTGACTTTCCCTTGTCCTCAAAAATTGGTGGAGACTCCTCATCAATATATGGAGTCCCAGATGACTTCGGGGCACCCTTGCTCCGAGATGATGCCTCAAGATCTCAGGCCTTCTTCGTTGCCTCCTTTAAAGTGGGTGGGTCCAAAGACTTAACCCATCCATAGAGTGGCTTTGCTAACCCCTCCAAAAATAACATCACTCTCCTCCGCTATGATATATCATACACCATGATGGATATGCACTGAAACTCACTGATGAAGCCCTCTAGAATAGCTTTCTACCACAAATGAGCCAAGTCCCTAAAATAAACCTTTGGGTCCTTTCTGTTGAAGTGCTCGATCAACCTATC
The DNA here is from genome assembly GCA_018584345.1 of Thuja plicata. Taxonomy (NCBI): domain Eukaryota; kingdom Viridiplantae; phylum Streptophyta; class Pinopsida; order Cupressales; family Cupressaceae; genus Thuja; species Thuja plicata. The sequence continues at coordinate 19,482 of MU224035.1, forward strand.
TACAAACTCCTGATAGTCAGTAATCTGATCATGATGTAGTGATCTCAATCCATGGTACCACCAGTCATGTGCAGTCCCATCTAAATATAACAAAAATATGAATCTAATGGCGTCCTCCTCAGTCATCGGACGCAAGGCATGGTAGGTGTCAAGCTTGTGGATCCAAGCTCTAGCAGTGACCCTACCGCTGCCATCAAAATGTGCTAGCATCATCTTGCTAGCCACCTATCTCAAATCATTCTACCCCATCCTCTGTCTATCCTGTGCTGGTCTTCCCCTTGAGTGCTCCATTTCTGTGTCAAGTATCTATCAAAATTTAGATTTTTCTTCAAGGTTGTAGGAAGGGCATCCCATTCAGCATAGTGTGTGACTATATCATCAACAAAAGGGATATTTTCAGCATCAGCACTGGCTACATCAGTCTCTGGTCTCATAAATTTGGGCCCCTAGGGTTTGTATTGATCTCCCCTGTCACCTTCCCTATCTTCTCTATCATGTCTCTAAGTTCTAGGCTCATAATCTATGTGCCTGTCATCAACCCAAGATCTATGTGATGTGACAGAAGCATCACGTTATCTCTCCCTACTTTGACCTCTCTAGAAACATCACACATCTCTCTCTCTCTCTCTCTCTCTCTCTCTCTCTCTCTCTTTCTCTATGTGTGTGTACATTTATGTATATGTATATATACACACACATATGCGGGTGTGTGCACCAATTTTTGGACCAAAAAAGTGGACATATCTTTAAAAAGAATTCAGATTTCATATAACCCGATAGGGTTATTGAAAATTTGAAATTGTTCTAGGCTTGGTAACCGAGCCATAACCCAATCAGGTTTTGAAAAGAAAAAAGTACTTCAAAACCCGATCGGGTTTTAAAGTAAAAACTATGCATTTTATTCTCCATAATCCAAGCGGGTTATGAAGAAACTAAAATAGGCTTTTCTTCTGGAAGCCATAACTTCCACACACGGAGTCTGATTGACTCCGTTCAAAAAGTGCAGGAAAGATCTTGAGATGATCTAACACATGATTAACCTAAAATAATCTTTAGTCATCAACATTTTTTTTCCATCCATTTGAATCAAGTAAGGTATAAAATAGGTACTCATTATTGCCCATACATGTAATGTATAGGAAAATGAGAGAGCATACTCATTTTCCTATACGTTGCATGTATGGGTAATAATGAGTACCTATTTTATACCTTAATTGATTCAAATGGATGGAAAAAAAAATATTGATGACTAAAGATGATTTTAGGTTAATAATATGTTATATTGTCTCAAGAACTTTCCTACGCTTTTTGAACGGAGTCAATCAGACTCCGTATGTGGAAGTTATGACTTTCGGAAGAAAAGCCTATTTTAGTTTCTTCATAACCCACTCGGGTTATGGAGAATAAAATGAATATTTTTTACTTCTTCATATTATATCTCACTCCCTCTTTCTCTCTCTCTCTCTCCAAATATATATATATATATATATATATATATATATCTTATATTGGGAGTGGGAGATAATATGAGAGAGAGAGAGGTAAAACTTATGCATTTTATTCTCCATAACCCGACCGGATTTTGAAGAAACTAAAATAGGCTTTGCTATGGAAGCCATAACTTCCACATACAGAGTCTGATTGACTCCGTTCAAAATGCGTAGGAAAGGTCTTGAGACGATCTAACTTTTTATTAACCTATGATCATATTTAGGCATCAAAATTTTTTCTACCATCCATTTGAATCAAGTAAGGTATAGAATAGGTACTCATTATTGTCCATACATGCAACGTATAGGAAAATATATATATATATCTCTCTCTCAATATGAGAGAGAGATAGAGAGTTTGGGAGAGAGAGAGAGCATATTTATTTTCCTATACGTTGCATGTATGTGCAATAATGAGTGTCTATTTTATACCTTACTTGATTCAAATGGATGTCAAAAAAAAGTTGATGCCTAAAGATGATCATAGGTTAATAACATGTTAGATCATTTCAATATCTTTCCTACACTTTTTGAACGGAGTCAATCAGACTCCGTATGTGGAAGTTATGACTTCTAGAGTAAAGCCTATTTTAGTTTCTTCAAAACCCGCTCGGGTTATGGAGAATAAAATTCATAAGTTTTACTTCTTCAAAACCCGATCGGGTTTTGAAGTAATTTTTTCTTTTCATAACCCGATTGGGTTATGGCTTGGGAAGAGCTTTCAAAAATGACCCAAAGGCTTGGAGGCTCATTTTCCCTCCATTTTTTGTTTTTTAGACATTTTTTCATCTTGTAAGATGAATTCTCAACTTTATCTTCATCAGGTTTGCAATTTGTCAACTGGGTATATTTATAATTTTCACCATAATCTAATACATCTTCTTAGCTTTGTAACCATATAAAGTTTTCTATTTTTGGACAACATTAGCATAGTAAACTTTAATTTTCTTTACCAGTGTCTCGATTGTCCTCACAGACATATGTCTACCATTTTTTTAATAAATTTTTCAATATACTTAATAAAATTACAATTAAATTACATATTATTTTTCTACACTTGATTCTATACACTTTTGAAAAAAAGTTTTCATTTTTGATTATTTTGATGCAAGTTATGCCCAACGCACGAACAGGTACCAAATTTTCAGGATGCGATCACTTCAAAAAATCATAGAAAAAAAATGCTCATCAGAAAATTACAAAAAATACACAACTTATAGATATCACTCTTACCTATCATCCTACCAAAGGGATTTAAAAAATACTCAATATAACTATATATTTTGTACCGCGCACGGAAACAACTATGTTATGTTTTTCCAAAAAAATCAGGAACATATTTTCATGCATGCAAGGTTTGGCCCTCTTAATATTATCAGTTTTTTAAAAAAATTAGTGTTTTAGAAACTAGATTCAGAGTACTAGAATTTTTATTTTTTACACATCTTCTTATTTTGAGTGCATGACCCTCAAACGCCTGTTCCAAGATCAGGTTTACCCAATTTCAAAAAAAATGTGTCCACGTATACCCCCTTTTTGGTCCACAACTTGGTGCACACACACACACACACACACACACACACACACACACACACACACACACACAAACTGATGTAAGAGAGAAGTTCCTCTCACCTCACCAAACTCAAAACAAAGTCTCTGCTCTAAAATTAAATTAAAATTGGAAAAACAAAGAAAATTATATTCTTAACAAATCTGCAAATAACTACATTCATGGCATTTCACTCTGTTCTCCCTTTATAACCCATTATGTCCTCTAAGATCACTCTGTTACCCACACTTTGTAGCCCCCTCATAGTACTATTCTATGTGTTTCTTTCTTACCCCTTTTATAATCTCAAAATGACTTCTTTTATTTTCTATGTTGGTTCACACTACAACAAAACAGGCGATTAGCACCGAAAATGGTTTCAGGTTTTAGTGTAATTTTTGTCCTCAAATGGACCTTTGAGTCAGTGCAAAACCTGATGCCCAACTATTTCCACTCGATGATGCTACATCTAGCGCCATGATTAACATCTTATTTTGAGTTGTCTCTTGCATCGACTGTGGTACTGCAATTGTGTTTACGCCATATTTGGCGCCAAAAAATGAAGCAGGTATTAACATCCCCTTTGGTGCTAGATTGTGCTTCCACATTTGATCTTTATCTTTCTTTTGGTTTTGTTTCTGATTGTGCTTTCGTCTGTGCTTCTATTATAACATCCTTCATTGCTTCTGATTTGGCTTCTAATTTTGCTTTTGTTTTTGCTTCTTTTATTGCTTCCATTATAACATCATCTGTTGCTTTTGGTTTTATTCAAAAATTGGTTTGGTTAGGTATCCTTTTGATGCATGTGTATCCATTTCTAAGATGTAAGGGAATTATTTTTAGATCAAAAACTGCAACATTCCATAAGTCATGACGTCTCTTCTCAGAATCTTCCTACCACCACTTCTTTCTTTAATATATTGTTAAATAATTTTGAGTATCCAACATAAATAGTCACCTGGGTTATCAATTCATTCCATCGCAAGCTCGAAACCATTTTCCATAACTACAATTTAGGACTACGAGGACACGACAACTTAACCTATTTATAAATGCATATGTATAATTTGTTGGTTAAGAGGTTGTGGGTCCTGCGCAGTGGCGCGATGTAATGTTTCTCTTGTCTCCCCGCATTATTGAGTTGTGTTATTCGTTGATTAATTAATATGGGTTATTAATTCAATTCATTGCAATCTCGCAACCATTTTCCTTAATGATAATTTATGCATGCAAGGACGCGACAATACTTTTATCACCGCCCATAGATTGCCATGCAACCTCACAACCGCTAATTGTAATATATCTCAACCTCCACGAGAGTGTGATAAACACTTTAAGCACAACTTAAAACACGTGCAAAATAAACAATAAAGTGTTAGGCTAGGACATAAGAGAAAGAAAAGAAAAAAATTAGTTTTAATGTCCTTGAGGCTAAAGATAGCCCATGGGACCATTGTCTATGCAACACCCAAAACGTATAATTTACTATACTTATTAATAAATAAAAAAATTCATATTCATTGTATTTCAATTTTTAATTAATTAATTTTAATTTTTAATTAATTAATAATTACAATAAATAGGGGTTTTGGGTGCTTGACGTTGCCATCAAATATGACTGGCCGACAAATGGATACATTAACATAGCGGCTAATTATGTGCCTACTCGTCCAAGTGGTGTTCATTTGGGTGCCAAATCAAGCGCCGATATTATCATAAATACAGGTGTTGCATTTAATCCAGCCTCGCGCTAGTATCTTCAACTTGGTGCAAAGAATCCCATGACTTGTGCCAACCCGATGACTAGCGTCATATTTCAAAACAAATGGGGGAGAAATATATTGAAAGAGTGTGGAAGCAAAATGTGGAGCCAAAAATGAAGCTAATGACAGGGAATTGTTGTAGTGTATGAACAAAATATAGAGTATTTTCTTGTTCATCCTGCTATCATGTGGATGTGAGTTTATCGTTATCATTATCATTCTTTATTTGAAGGAAAGGATTAAGCATGCTTGAACTAATAAATATGAGAAGTGTATGTATGGTATAAATCTGATGATAATATTGGTTATTTAGGCTTACATATATGTTATGCATATTCAGTAATCTTAATCTCGTGTCTCTGTGAGAAGTTAAACATAAAGTTGGATGTTTCTTATAGTTTTTAGAGTCTGTTGCCCTATAGGTTAAGCATTGGTCTAATGCATGTTAGAAAACTGTTTGGAAAGCACAATAATCCATAAATTTGAAATCATTTTACTTCATGTTGTTGATTGATGGTAAATTATTTGTATTCTCACTAAGAAAATGGAAGTTATGGCGAGACCTTTGTTTTGTTTATGTTCCTGCAGCTATTGAAACTCTGTTCTTGCAGCCATTGGAACTATGTACTTTGATTGTTCCTTCAACCAAGGCAAAATAGAGTAACTTCCTATTTCTTTGCTAAGAACTATGTTTTTGTTATCCGTTTCACTTATGTTTGCTTCTATATTCATATTTAGTACTCATGGCATTTCTTTTCAAGCATTTTCCTTCAGTAATATTTTGTTTCCATCTCTATGTTAGTATGATGGAAAAGAGGAGGCATGTTGAAGTTAGTGATTACTACCAAAATTCCATTATTTTCCTTTTCATAGTAATCTCTGACCGGCTAGTGGTGGTTGGTAATATAATATATGATATATGACCTGTATTCCCCAAATCGCTATAATGCATCTAAAAGGATTTAATCTCTTGCAGAAAACTAGTAAATACATTATACATTCATGAAATTATCATGAAGACAAATTTGGCTATTTTGAATAAATAAACTTATGTAACAGAAAGAAAATGAAGTAGAACACAATCTTCAAATGATATTTTCAATTAATTTCTTCAGAAGTATTCATACATTTTATTTAATACAAGACTTTGTCATTCCTATTTTTGCAAAAGACCTATTACATTAACTATTCCACTTGTCCATGTACAAATAATTTTTAGAACCCGTAAGATTGGCCTTGGTATTTCTTTTATAGACACAAGGAAGATATTCTCCCTATGAAGGTTTTTACCTTTGTTTGTGTCCTCAAGTGAATCCAGATGAGGCCATGGAGTTCTTATTATTGCATGGTATGTAATCCAACCAGGCTTCTGAACCATGCCATTATCGCCCATGAGTCAAATTGTTCATATTCTTTATCTATGCCCTCAAATTTTGTATACATATCTACCAGGGTAGTAACAACTACAACATTTCATTGCATTTCCCTATTATTTATGCTTCAATAAAATGCAAAGAAATAAAATTCCACTCATGATCCATTTGAAATTGAAAATGCAGTATGTAATGATGACAAGACAATGTGTTAGATTTGAAAAATGCAAACAGTAAAGAGGAAACTGAAAATGCAATTACCATTGTAAAAAAAAAAGAGAGAGTTTCCTTTGGGCATCTTCTACATAAGTACAGTATCTACAGTGGATGTTAGAATCTAGAAATTTTGTAATCTTACAACTAAATGACAAAGAATCTGGAAGGTTTTCTAATTCAATGTAATAGATATGGATTTTAGTTGTGACGCTGGACTGACTTTAGCTTGACAGAATTAACAACAACAAATTAAGGAACTTCTTTGAAGGAACCAATTCCTCGCAGTAGAGTGCTTCAATTGCTAAATTGAAATTTTTAATCCACTGTTTGGTTATGTTTTATCACTTTCTTTCTATAGGGATTAATGTCTTTTGGTATGGGAATCCTCTTTCTACACATGGGCTTCGTTAGTTTTGCTGAATTTTTGTTTAAGCGGTCTCGTAAAACTCTAGTATTAGAGACTATTTCTCTCTCTAAAAATAGAGACATAGCTACTCAGCAGGTATTTATATTTGTTGAAATAAATAATGTTTATTACAATACTGCTCAGTTGGTGAGCATTTATTAGACTTAAAAATTCTCCAGAACTCTCTTAACAGTGCTTGGAGGAAGACTCCAGAATTATCTTCTTATCTTCACCGTAGGTCTTTCAGAACTTTCCAGAAGTCTGCAAAAGGATTATAAATATAGTAGGACCTGCTCTGCATTGTGTGTAACAAATTGTATAGTGATTTTCATAATGTAATGGTGTTGATAAGCTGCTCTTTTCTGCTGTATTTAATTATGCTCTGTTCTGTTCCTGTTCACAGCTATAATCTGCACTGCTCTTCCCCTATTTTTTTAAATTGTTCATCATGGTATCAGAGCAGATTTGAATCTTGGGCTGTAATGTGAAGAATTTGTAGTGTGAAGTTTTGATTTCTTTTTTGCAGGCTGTAATTTGGTTGAGCAGCACTAATTTTTTTTGTGGGAAGTGAATATACTGCAGCAAAGGGAAGAGTTTTTACACAAAGATTGGGAGAAATTTTCATTTTTTTCTGGGTATTAAAGATCTTGAAGTGTGTTTCATTCTCATCCAAAAAGGAGAGAATTTGATATAATGGATTCTCTTGGTGTTTCTCTGCCCGCAGTAAAATTGAATGAGAAAAATTATTATGATTGGGTATCTCATATAGAAATTACTCTAACTCTTCAAAATTGTTTTGAGATTGTTAGTGGTAGTGAACAAAGACTATCAAATCCTGGAAAAGATCAAGAAAATTGGGATAAAAGAGATAAAAAGGAAGTAACACTTATCAAGCATACACTTTTAGAAGAAGTTTTTCCAGAAGTTCATAATGAGAGAAGTGGAGTCAAAGTATGGGATATTTTGAAAAATCTATATCAAAATTTAGGTGATGTATGGATCTTATCTCTCACCATAGAATTATATAATATGAAATTGTCAAGTTCACAAGAACTAGTCCCTCATCTAAGTAGATTAAAGGAAAAGAAAAATGAGCTTTCTTCTCTTGGTAAGGATATAAATGATAGAGATTTTGTGCAAATTATATTACAAAGTCTTCCAAGATCTTTATAAGGGGTTTAGATACTGCAGACAAATTAAAAAGTATTAATTCAGAGGAATTATGTGCTAAACTAGTTCAGGAAGAGAAAAGACAAATTAAAGAAAGAGAATCATTTGATAGTGAATCTCAAGCATTCATAATGAAAGGAAAGCAATACTACAAAAAGTCACAAGATAATCAATCTAAAGAAATAAATTGGAAGGTTGAAAATAAAAGTATGGATTATAATAGAAGTAAATGGAAATGCAATTATTGTGGCAAGATGGGTCGTAAAGAAAATGAATGTTTCAAAAAGAATAGAGATACAAACAAGAAGACAAACAAGTCTACTAAATTTCTTGATTATAAAAGAAATGTTTTTTGTGTTGCACTTAAAGAAAATAATTCTTTTAAGGATGATTGGGTTATTGATTTTGGTGCTACACAACACATGTCTCATAATACAAAGCAATTTGAATCAATAAGAGAAAGTAGTGCAGAGAAAATATATTTGGGAAATAATAGTGCTTTAGAAGTTAAAAGGACTGGAAATGTCAAAGTTGATAATGGTGTGTTCAAAAATGTGAAGTTAGTTCCTGAATTGAAAACAAATTTACTTTATGTAAATCAAGGGTATAATATAGGCTTTTATAATGATAAATGTTTAATCAAGGATGTGAGCAATAATTACAAAGTGACTAAAATTAGTAAAATGGAGAATGGATTATATAAATTTCAAGAATTTACTTCTAACAATGGAGATGAGAATCTATGTGCTATTGCCAAATATGATTCTATGAGCAGGTTATGACATGAATGAATGGGACATATCAACTATCAAAGTCTCAAGCTTATGGAGAAACTACATATGGTGCATGGGCTTCCCAAGATCTCACTAAGTCATAAGGTATGTGAAGGATGTGCAATGGGAAAGCAACATGTGGA
>MU224035.1:29714-41152 GCA_018584345.1 Thuja plicata
AAATAAGTTTAATTCATTTAATTAATATTCTCCTAAACCCCAACCTAACCTATCTCAACCACTTCTACCCTGGGTTCTAACCCATCTCAACCCATTCACCCTTGCTAATCTAATCCTAATCCTAATTATAACCCTAACCCACCTCCTAATATTGTCACATTCCATTAAGGAATGCTTAGCAACTCAACCCAGTTGAGAAAGTCCACTTTCTCAAGTTTGACTTTCTCAAGTCCACCTTCTCAAGCTACTCTCTTTCACCCTTCCCTTGCTTCTTTAAGGCTTTCATTAATTCCTTATTAATGAAGATGCCTTAAACCTATATCTCTCCCATGCCTTATTAATGCCTTGGGCATTAATGGTTCTTACACCTCCATTAATGAGCCCCTTAACTCATAAATGAGCCTTGTCTCCCCTCTCTCTCTCTCTCTCTCTCTCTCATTCTTCTATAAATAGAAGCCATTTTTGAGAGCAAATAAGCCTTCAACTCATATCCTCAATGCAATGTTATGCTGTTAGATTAATCTTAGACACATATTTCACTTCTTATTTCATACTTTCACATTGTTCTTATTTCCATTCTTAGAGTTAGAATGCATGTTTCCTCTTCATTTAGCTTGTTTTAAACTAAAATCCTTCATGCTAGGTCGTATATGTCACTGATGGTAGCATAAACTGAGGGCTTTTATGTTACTAATCACACTCTTCTTAGTTAGAATGCAATAGGTCGATATTAGTTGGTTTTGTATGCTTATCTAACCTTTTTGAACTAATGCAATGACTTATTGATGTGTTGTGTCTCTCTCATCAGGTACATAATATACACACACATTTCTGGCGCCCATCGTGGGGCAATATTTTCAACTTGGCCTCATTTTCTAACACTTTTTTTCCAATTTGCATGCTTAGGATTTGGTCACAGGATCATTTTTAGTCATTCAGGATCGCATCCCAGATACGCCATCGAACCGCAGAAAACTAGGCTCGCATCCAGGATTTCCTGGATCATTTTTGGTTTAGGCTCGCATCTAGTCAGCATGGGATCACATTTGGTAAGGAAGCTCACATACAGTATGCTAGCTTGCATTCAGTAAAATTTTAAGCTCGCATCTGGTTAAAAAGCTTGTGCATTTCGTTTGCCTAATCCTAACATTTTGACAAGTTGTGATTTTGGTATTTTTGCAGCTGAACAAGTGTTTGCAAGTTGTTTTTGGAGATTTTTGTGGGAGTTGAACTAAACGCATACTAACTTGGTTTTACAGGTTGCCAACCCCCCATCTTGACCTCTATTTACTTGCTTTCAAACTTAAAGTACATATTCCAATTTATCACTAAACTAACTAGAGGATTATGCTCTTTTTCTTTTAAGGAAAATAAAAAACTCATACATCAGTTTATGGATTGAACAAAATTTGGGATAAACGAACAAAGAAACACATCATCTAATTCAATTTGGGATAGTAAATGAACAACACAAATCACTAAATATGTGGGATCAAAGAACGAGTTCAATCGTATAATTTCTTTTGGATAGTAATTGAACAATCAACTCACTAAATTTTGTGGTTAATTGAACAAGGCAAACTTTCCTTTTTAAGCATCCTATTTTCTTTAAAATAGGAACAACTAAATCGAGCTCAACATAGCTTGAAGGAATGAACTTTACTTTATGTGTTTTGGGAGAAAACGGTTTAGATTAGGAGAGTATGCTCTTCTTCTTTGGAAGAATTAGAAATCCAGACTTCCAAAGCTCGCCAATCCTGGTTACATACATTTAAACAGTAGAGGGCCTGCCGGTTGAGGAAAAAATCTCTCAGGAATGACCCAAGTGAGGATAGGTTTTACGCCGACCCTTCCAACTCACTATAAAGAGTTTCTTCCTCGTAGGCTAAAGCCTCAGAAGATGGAACTGGTTTTGTTCTTGGAATTCTGACATCATTCCTTGAACATATCTGGGTATATGTAGAGCAGAGCCACTTGAATCTTGCTTGCGAGACTACATATATTTGGGTACTCATAGGGCTATACGCCTGAATTTTACCTTGTGCAATTCTATGGGGGACAATTTTGAATGGATTGCCCAATAATCTACAACTTCAACTGAAAGAATTCCTGATTCATCCCCAAAAGGGTGATAATCTTTGTGCAAGGCAAAAAGTAATTGCCCCAAGACACTCGTCATATTGTGCCCTCACTTGCATTTGAAGTTGGCTAATACAACATCATGACTAGAGCCATTGCATGCTTGGTGATGGTTGTATTCTGATTAGCATTTGAGTGTGTACTTGAGCCAACGAGCAAAGATTTTCATCCTCCACCTAGAAAATAGGAAAATATGAGTGTTTGTTTCACCCTCTTAATAATGCAAAACTGTTTGACATGTTCAAAAGATTGTTAAAAAGATAAGCTCCTCAAAATAATCAAAAAATTTCAAACCCTGGAGTACAAGTTTTTTTCACACATTACGACACCTCTTGACGTAATCTGGAAACAAGCAACTTCATGCACTTCGAAAATGAACTTTTTAGAATTGACCAAAACTGACAAAGACATCATAAGATCATATCGATCATATCCTATATTTCCCAAGTGGCATGCAGTGTTTAGGATCGCATTTGATATTTAGGATCGCATTTGGTCAGCAAGAAGTCGCATCTAGATTCTAGGACTGCATCTGGTACCATCAGCCGCTCGCATCTGGGAGCTCGCATTCAGGACAGTGGGTACTTGTAGAAATTTTTCTTTGGAAGTATCAATTGATTAGGATACCCTTTTTTCTCTTTAGTTGGTTCCTGTTGTCTCTTCTGGTTTCCTTGTTTTAATTTCAAAACACTTTCAAAATGTCTACCCTGCATGCTTAGTCAGTCTTTCACAATTAGTTCAATACGTGTGGTCTACCCACTTTCTACCAACAACTTGGTTCCCAGCTCACTGTCAGGGCATTCTCACCCTCTGACGCTGGAATCATTTACATTCACCAACAACAAATAGTTACTTTTACCTAGACACGCCCACTTGAACAATCTAAAATCCTTGCACTATTGGGAAACGTTAACAAAGTTGAGAAACAAACTTCATGGTTAACACAAGACGCAACCAGTACACAACTAAAGGATCGAAAGTGCCTCCTAAAACACCACACTTTCAAGGAGAAACATCTCGCAATTCCCTTCTTGATCTAGATTCCCCTCAAATGGATAGAAACACTAATGAATGGAGTAAGGCTTTTAAGGGTTATGATGATGGCAAACACGGAAAATCTGAAGGCACGGAAGAGGAAGAAAGACCCAAGTTTGAAAATAATCCGTTTGGATCAAACAGTGAAGAGGAGATCCCTGAAGACGAATACAAAAAAATCAAACTAAGTAAATGAATCCACAAACTATTGGAACGGATAATTAGTGATGATAAAGAAAAATACTTCCTCCATCTAGCTTCCATAGGGGTCAAATTACCCAAGGATTATAATGTAGAATATCTCAAAGAAAAGGAGGTACCAAACCCGATATCTATTCTCACCAAACAGCTCAATCTGATGCAAACAGAGCTCACAAACCTCAAACAAGAGAAGGAGAAACCTAAAACAAAATACTCTTTGGATGCCATTTGTCCATTTCCTTTTGACAAGAGTATCACTATGGTCCCGTTTCTCCCCAACGTGGCAAGGCCAAAGTATGACAAATACATGGGAGAAATTGACCCCCATGATCATGTACGAGAATTTTGCACTCTAAGCATCGAGTACATGCATGAACCCACATACCTCATGCGACTATTTCTAGGAAGTCTAGGAGGTAATGCCATGGAATGGTTCTCAAAACTAAACCCTAAGGTCAAGACATTTGAGGATTTAATCCAAAGATTCATTCAACATTACTCCTACAACATCCAACATGACGTAACTATGATGGACCTATGTAACACCAAACAATGAACATGATAATCATTCACACACTTCCTACAAAGATGGAGGAAGATTTTTGCATGATATTCAAGGGTATTTCCCAAAATAGAGAAGATGGAAATCTTTGTTAATAATCAAGTGCCTGAATTAAACTACGCTCTACAAATGCAAGACTCTCCTAGCTTCGATAGAATGATTAAAAATTCCCTCTGTATTGAGGAAGTCATGGTTAAAAGAGGGGAAATCACCCTTCAAAATGAAAACAAAAACAACAAGTGCAAGCCTAAATGGTGGAAACAAAACAAGAATGTTGTTAATGACATAGTGGTTGACGCCTCTATCATTAATCCTAAACCCGAGGCATTCAATCTAACTAATGGCATGCAAGCAAACAAAGATTCTAAGGTAACACCTCCCATTCCCAAAATGAACAATGATAACAACAAGGAATGAACATGGACTTCAAAACCCCAAAGAACATTCACTCCTTTGGGGGAGACTCTTGAGACCGTTTTGAAAACATTGGTGGATAAAAAAGTTCTTACAATTCTTGATTCTAAACCGTGGGAACCAATGGTCAAACCCAGGTGGTGGGATGATAACTCCTATTGTGTCTTCCATAAAAACAAGAGCCACAAGACTAATAATTGTCTCAAACTTAAACATGTCATCCAAGACCTCATTGAAGGAGGTAAGATCAAAGTAGATAGGCATACTACCAATGAAGATCATACAGCATTCAACAAACCCTTTCCTAATTACAATCAAGGAGAAACATCCAGAGGGAAGGGTAATGAGGTCAAGTACACATATTCTAAAAATGACAATGTGATTAATATGCTTAACATTAAAACTGAATCCATCAATGTGATCACAATTAAAGGGGTCTCATCTCACTCAAATGCTGTAACATGGAGCCAAGCACAGGTTACAATCAAAGGACCTCCAAAACTAACATCAACGTCAACATCCAAGGTTCCTGTTATCACTATTCCTAAACCAGCAACAAGACACATGGTCACTATCCCTGGAGCGAAGTATGACTTGGTAGACCAATTGCAACGAACCTCTACCAAAATTTCTATTTTCGAATTGCTCAAGATATCCATGGTACATAGGGAAATCCTAGAACAAGCCCTACACGCTGCTAATGTTCCAAAAGATATTGATATAGAAAAATTTCAAACAATGGTCAATCACATCTCAACGCCACACTACCTCTCCTTTTCTGAAGAGGACGACAAGTCATTAACCCATCCACATAATCAACCCCTACATATCAAAGTCCTTATTCATAAATCCTGTGTTAGACGCATATTGATAGATGTAGGCGCAAATTGAATATCTGTACACTGGATCTGATTAGGAGACTAGGTCTCTCAGAACAAACAATTGACACTAGAAACAAGATAACCATCAAAGCTTATGATGATGAAGAAAGATCCTCCAGAGGTCTTATTGCTCTACCTATCAGAGTCGGACCAATTGAGAGGAACGTCATATGTCAAGTTCTAGATTTACCATTGGCCTACAATATTCTACTAGGGAGACCGTGGATTCATGAAATGCAAGCTATACCGTCCACTTATCACCAATGCAGAAAATTCCCATATAATGGGGTGGAAGTGATGATTTCCGTAGATGTTAACTACACTTGCAACAACATCAAAGCAGGTAGCATGATCCCACACAACAAAGAATCTATGGATGCAGTTGCTCCTGAAACTACCAAGGACATGGTTATGAAGAGTTTTAGCAAGACCTTGAAACTTGAAGAAATAGGTATGGGAGAGTACAAGCTGGACCTGACTCCCTCATTGACAGAACTTCCGATGTCACTGAGATCCTATGGAAAACCTTCATCGACATTCACACCTCTAGCATTCAAAGAGCCAGAAGTACACAAGGCAGCTGGCATGATAAAGGCATCCACATCTTCTTTAGATAACATAGAAGAATAGGCAGTCTTGGACTGGATTTACAAGGGAGAACTAGTGGAATTTGAGGTCAAACATGTTAAGATATCCCCTAAACAGTATGGAAAGGGATATGATTTCCTCACACAAATGGGATACAAAGGAAAGGGACCTCTAAATGACACAGGATGAGGGATCATTGAACCTATACCCATGGAGTTCAACAACACCAGAGATAAAATAAGACTGGGTTTTAATACTAAAATTGATAAACCAGCTTCCAAAGAGAGTCCACCTTCTGAAATGGGAAGTGATAAAATAGATGAGATAGTACTAGAACCATGGCCTTATGAGAGATTATTACATGTTGGTACTGAGAATCCTGAATATCAAGGAGAACGCTACGTACCTTGCTTTGAGGTACCATGGGATCTTCACACTCCATTGCTACCACAACCTCCAATTCAAGAGGTAGGAGACACCATAACAAAAATCACTCAAGAGATACCCTAACCACAAAATTTACATCCTAACTGGGGGAAATTGGTCACAATTTCACATGTCCTCGATCTACCCCACTTTGATCTACAAGCAGCTAGTTGAGTGCATCAAATAAACATTGTTGAGTACTTAAACAAATCTGATGATGATGTAATAAACTCTCATGACTATGAATGGGATTGGCTATCTATCACCTCTAAAGATATTGGAATAGATACAATCCACATGTTTGCAGCTCCCTCAGCTCCTAGTAAATGATCTGACACTCCTCTCAATGATACTGATGCTCTTGAAGTAGAAGAAGAGTTCATTCCCTTGATCATTGATGGAGACACAGGCGAATACATAAGTCTAGAATAATTTCATAGGCTACAAGTAAGAAGCATCCTTTTACAGAGAGATGATGATGAGACTTCTATTGACGAGTCACTAGAGCTTGGTCCACATATGACAAACAACAACCCTTTTAATGATGATCTCACTCTTATTGATCTAAATATTGAAGAAATTAACTTAACAAACCGTGTCATGTCGGTTGACAGTCTTGATGCTAACACGATATTGTCCTTCTTAGAATCTAACTCCCTAACATTGGTACTTCCAAACCTAATTGATTGGACTGAAACATATCCTATTCCTATCCTCGACTTTCCCAATGACCACTCCCTAGCTTTTTATCTCAATGCTTGTGAACCTTACACTTCTTCCACCAATGCAAGGAGCGAGAACCTATCACAGGAGGATATCAAGTTTCTTATTCATAAATTGAAAAATAAAAAGAAGCTAACTGATGGTGAAAACCACTCTGTGGTAGTATCAGATCCCAAAATAGTAAAGAAAAAGGATGTATATAATGGTGAAAACCTCTTAGAGGTGCCAAAGGATGAGACTCTTGATATCCTTCTATAACACTTTCAGGAAAGATCTTCGGTACTGATTGAACCAACACAGCTAGTAAACTTGGGCACTGTTGAAAATCCTCAAATAGTTCATCTGGCACAATCTTTATCAAAAGAAGAGAAGGTACAGTTCATAGAGTTCCTAAAAGAGAAGAAGATCAACTTTGCATGGTCTTACACTGATATGCCAGGGCTAGATCCTAATCTCATCATGCACCACTTAGCTATAGCTCCTGGGATCAAGCCCGTGAAACAAAAACTTAGGAAAATGCATCCTCATGTTGCATTATTGGTAAAAGTAGAACTAGAAAAGTTGTTGAAAGTTGGATTTATTTGAGTCATTGCCTATGCAGTGTGGATCTCCAATGTGGTCCCCATTTCTAAATCTGATAAATCTATCAGGATCTGTATAGACTTCAGAGACCTAAACAAAGTATGTCTGAAAGATGACTTCCCTCTACCAAACATTGACATGATCATAGACCTTACAGCTAGCTTTCAGATGTATTCATTAATGGATGGATTCTCAGGCTATAATCAAATCAAGATCGCCCCTGAGGATCAAGAGAAAACTACATTCACATGCGCATGGGGCACCTTTTGCTAGAATGTCATGCCTTTCAGGCTAAAGAATGCCGATGCAACATATCAAAGAGCTATGAAAAATATTCCATGACATGATGCACAAGAACATGGAGGACTATGTCGATGACACATTGGCTAAATCTAAGGAGAGAGGTACTCACATTGCTGACCTAAGAAAGATATTGGATCGAATGGAACAGTTCCAACTCAGGCTCAACCCAAAGAAATGTGCCTTTGGGGTCCAATCAAGGAAGCTCCTAGGATTCATAGTATCCACAAAGGGAATCAAGGTAGATCCTACAAAGGTAAAGGCTATTCTAGAAATGGCTCCCCCATGTGACATTAGCCGAATGAGGATGCTACAAGGGAGACCCCAGTCCATCAGAAGATTCATGTCCCAACCTGCAGATAGGGCACAACCCTTTACTAAGCTACTACATAAAGGGGTTACCCTCAAATGGGATGAACACTATGAAGCAAATTTTAGAGAATTGAAGGGGTACCTTGTTGCTCCACCTATTCTTATGGTGCCTATTCATGGAAAACCCTTACTCCTATACATTTCAACTACAGCTATATCCCTAGGAGTATTACTGGCACAAGAAGATGAAACAAAGAAAGAATGAGATATATACTACATTAGTAGAACACTAGTCACTTATGAGCTCAATTATAGCATTATTGAAAAAGCATGCTTAGCAGTCCTCTTCACATCACAAAAATTGAGACACTACATGCTCTTTCATATAGTGAAGCTCATTGCTAAGATCGGTCCTTTAAAGTATCTTTTGAGTAGAAAAACGTTAACAGGACGTTTGGCAAAGTGGGTCCTAATTCTCAATGAGTTTGACATTGAGTATGTAGAATAGAGAGCTATCAAAGGATAGGTACTTGCAGATCAATTGGCTGATTCACCACTTCAGGATGATGAACCGTTACTAATTGAATTCCCTGATGAAACAATCATGCATCTCACTAAACATCCATGGAAGATGTACTTTGACGGTTCATTTACTCAATAAGGATCTGGAGCAGGGGTCCTCTTCATAACTCCACAAGGATACAAGATTCCCAAATCTTACAAATTGATGTTTCCATGCACCAACAATATCTCAGAGTATGAAGCATTAGTCAACAGCCTCAAGCTAGCTATGGAACGGAAGATCATTGAGTTACACGTGTATGGTGACTCCCAACTAATTATCAATCAAGTCAATGGGGAGTATCAAACAAAAGATGAAAAGTTGATGCCCTACAAGAGACTAGTTGATGATCTGAATAAATACTTTGTCTTCATCACCTTCCAATAGATACCAAGATCAGAGAAAAAGGTTGCAGATGCTATGGCTACCTTGGCATCCATATTTCAACTAGAGGAGCATCAATTCCGCTATGACTTCTTGGTGGAAGAAATATCCTATCCTGCCTTTGCTAACCCTGAATACTAGATAATATGTACCTTGAATACCCCAGATCAATCTCGGTATGCCAGTATCATTTCTTACCTTTCAGACCAAACCATTCCCGCCAATCTATCTAGAAATGAGAAAAGATCCCTGATTAGGATAGCATCGCATTACATCCTCATAACTAACAACCTATATCGACGTGGTCTCAATGGTACACTTCTTGAGTGTTTATAACTCGAAGAGTCTGATTTAGCATTAAAAGATGTCCACGAAGGTGTATGCAGATCACACTCGAACGACTTTTCATTAGCCAAGAAACTGCTTAGAGTAGGCTATTATTGGCCTACCGTAGAGAGAGATGCTATTTAATTTTCAAAAGCATGTCTTAAATGCCAGACACATGGAAACCTTATCCATGCTCCTGCCAGAGAACTTATACCTTTCATAACACATTGGCCATTTCAGCAATG
The DNA here is from genome assembly GCA_018584345.1 of Thuja plicata. NCBI lineage: Eukaryota > Viridiplantae > Streptophyta > Pinopsida > Cupressales > Cupressaceae > Thuja > Thuja plicata. The sequence goes on from MU224035.1 coordinate 39,396, forward strand.
GGCCTTTGACTTGGTTGGACAAATATATCCCAACTATTCAAATGGATACAAGTTTATCATTACGGCCACTGAGTATTTCACAAAGTGGGTCGAAGTCGTGCCACTAATCAAAGCCACTAGAAAACAGGTGGCTATGTTCATTCTGAACTACATTATTTTTAGATATGGGATACCCTCTTCAATTGTAACAGACAATGGGGGCCAATTTAGAAATCAAGACATTGATGACCTTTGTGAATAGTTCCATATTACTCAACATTGCTCCTCAATCTATTATCCTCAAGATAATGGACAGGTTGAGGCATCAAACAAGAATATTCTCAAGATCCTACACCAAACTATGAGCAAGTCTGGCAGAGACTGGCACCTACAATTGAATCCGGCACTATGGGTCTACAGAACAAGCATCTGAACAACTACTGGAGCCACGCCATTTTCTCTAGTCTATGGAACTGAGGTAGTACTACCTATTGAGGTTGAAATCCCATATTTGTGGATATCTTTACAAGGTCTTGTTACTGATGAGCAGTACCGCATAGATAGGGTGAATTCTCTAGACTTGCTAGATGAGCGCAGACAACATGCGTTCGATCACCTCAAAGTGTATCAAGCACGTATGTCCAAAGGTTACAATAAGAAGGTCAAACCATGCAAATTTGAAGTAGGAGATCTCATCCTCAAGGAGAATCCTAAGAACCAGCCTAACAAGGAGCAGAAAGGGAAGTTTGAACCTAACTGGCTAGGACCTTATGTTATCACTGCTACTTTTGGGATGGGAGCTTATCAGTTAGCTACACCTGAAGGAGACGTTCTTTCAGATCCTATCAATACTTTACATTTAAAGCGGTTCTACACCTAATATTTGGCTAGCAGAGCCTATACAATAAATAGTTCTTGCAAAATACCAAAAAGATTCAGAAAATTGATCCTGAAGAAATCCAAAAATAGTGGAAAATATCCTACAAAAAGGGTAACCTTGGTGAAAACTTGGTAAAAAGGCGCCTTGATACTACAAAAACATTCAAAATAGAAAAAATAGCAAAAAAATTGAAAAAGGGAAAAGTGCCTTGATGAGCACTTATTAAAACAAGCATCTTGGTAGCAAAAAGAAAAGAAAAGAGTCTTGCCAAGTGGTGAAAACTTGGAAATCAGGCATCACTTGTGTTCTGCGCTCCATCTATCAATGCACTACTAATACTAGGCCTTCATAATTTTTCCTTTGCTCATACGCTGGATTGTTGGAATAATGATATATTTGTCATTAGTGAAAACACTTATTCAGTTGAAGATAACCAAGAAGTCAGTTACTACCGAGTCACCAGTGGTTACCGAGTGACAATATATCTACCGAGTCACCACAGCTACCGAGTTCCAAGCTACATTTCAGGACTAGTATGGACCGAGCTTCTACTCTTACCGAGAGCATGACGATGCCGAGTACAGTAGTGGATGCCGAGTATCAGAAGATCACCGAGCCAGCTTGAGGAACTGAGCTTCTACCGACTCAGTAATATTTTGTTCACCTATGTAAGGCCGACTTAGAAATTAGTTTATGTTATTAATTTGTATGAGGCCGACCTTGTAACATGAAAATTGTAATTATGGACGATATATATATGTAATGTATTGTACCATCTGATGTATGAAAGAAATAACATGTAAGCATGGATATGCGAAATTAGAAAGAGCAGAGCAGAGCATTTTTGCCGAGTTAGTAAAGGAGCAGAATTGACATATCTATCACAACAGGTGATCAG
>MU224035.1:51099-72227 GCA_018584345.1 Thuja plicata
ATAAACTGAGGGCTTTTATGTTACTAATCACACTCTTCTTAGTTAGAAGGCAATAGGTCGATATTAGTTGGTTTTGTATGCTTATCTAACCTTTTTGAACTAATGCAATGACTTATTGATGTGTTGTCTCTCTCTCATCAGGTACATAATATACACACACAAGAAGAAGCAAAAGGAAAAGATGAATGGGAAGCAACTATGCAAGAGGAGTACAATTATTTGATGAAAAATGGAACTTGGGAATTGACAACGCTTCCAGAAGGGAAAAATGTGGTTGGTTGCAAGTGGACCTATAGAACAAAGTTCACATCAGATGGAGATATTGAAAAACCCAAAGCAAGGTTAGTGGCTAAAGGTTTCTCACAAACAGAAGGTATAGACTATACTGAAACCTTTGCTCCAGTTGCTAAAATGACTTCCATTTGTACAATAGTTGCTTTAGCTGCAAAGTTTGGTTGGAAAATATTTCAAATGGATGTAAAAAGTGCTTTTCTACATGGTGATTTAAAAGAAGAAATTTATATGCAACAACCACCAGGATTTGTTAAAGTTGGTGAAGAAGATTTGGTGTGTAGATTAAAAAAATCATTATATGGTCTTAAGCAAGCACCAAGGGTATGATACTCTAAAATAAATGAGTACTTCATAGATGTAGGATTTAAAAGAAGTAAAGATGATCCAGATGTGTATGTAAAACACAGTGATGATATAGTTGTTATTATTGTATTATATGTGGATGACTTGATTATTACAGGAGATTACACACATAATGTTGAAATAACCAAGGATCAACTTAAGCAAGCTTTTGAAATAACTGATTTAGGGTTGATGCACTATTTTTTGGGTATGCAAGTATGGCAAGAAGAAGGAAGGATAATGATTTCTCAAACTAAATATGCTCTTGATGTACTGAAAAAAATTAGTATGAGTGATTATAAACCATCTAATACACCATGTGAAGTAGGACTAAAACTAAGTGCTAACTCTACTCAAAAGAAGGTGGATGGAAAATTATACAGACAACTTGTTGGGAATATTTTATATCTTACTATAACTAGACCAGATATTGCATATGCAGTTGGTATTGTATCTAGGTACATGGCAGATCCACACACTGAACATTGGAAATCAGCTAAAAGAATATTAAGATACATTAAGGATACTTACCATCTTGGCATTGAATACACGTATGGGGGTGAGCCTACTCTAGTTGGACATATAGATTCTGATTATGCAGGTGACATTGATGATAGAAAGTCAACTTCAGGGTACATCTTTCATCTCGGATCGGGACCAATTTCTTGGAGCAACAAGAAGCAATCAACAGTGTCACTTTCATCTATAGAGGCTGCATATATTGGTTCATCAAAGGCATCTCAAGAAACATTGTGGCTTAGAAGACTACTTGAAGACAAAAACCATCCACAAGATTCTCCTACTACAATATTTTGTGACAATCAAAGCACTATTAAATTAGCAAAAAATCTGGTATATCATGCCAGGTCCAAGCATATAGAAGTGCATCATCATTTTGTTTGAGATCTAATTGAAAGTCAAGTGGTGGAGCTACAATTTTGTGGAACAGAGGATCAAGTTGCTGACATATTTACAAAAGCATTATCTATTGTAAAATTTGCCAAACTTAGAGACTCATTACAACTCAAGGAGGTTCCCATTCTCTCCAAATAAACATTATGGGGGGGTGGGGGGGGGTGGGGGGTGTTGAAATAAATAATGTTTATTACAATACTGGTGAGCATTTATTATACTTCAGAATTCTCCATAACTCTGTTAACAGTGTTGGGAGGAAGACTCCAGAATTATCTTCTTATCTTCATCATAGGTCTTTCAGAACTTTCCAAAAGTCTGCAAAAGGATTATAAATATAATAGGACCTGCTCTGCATTGTGTGTAACAAATTGTATAGTGATTTGCATAATGTAATGGTGTTGATAAGCTGCTCTTTTCTATTGTATTTAATTGTGCTCTATTCTGTTCTTGTTCACAGCTATAATCTGCACTGCTCTTCCCCTATTTTTTTAATTGTTCATCAATATTATATAGCTGGTGTTTTCTCAAATTTTTAGTGTTTTTGCAAGATATTTAAGGCTATTTTTTAATATAACAAGGTTCTATTTTTTTTTTTTTGAAATGGGAAAAAATTGCAGCTCTTACTAAAATATATGTGATAGCTCATTTCAAATCTCTATAGATAAAAGATGATGTCTTTGGCTTAGAGATATAAGCTACCTTCTTTGGCTTAGAGATATATAGCTGGTGTTTTCTCAAATTTTTAGTGTTTTTGCAAGATATTTAAGGCTATTTTTTTAATATAACAAGGTTCTATTTTCTTTTTTTGAAATGGGAAAAAATTGCAGCTCTTACTAAAATATATGTGACAGCTCATTTCAAATCTCTATAGATAAAAGATGATGTCTTTGGCTTAGAGATATAAGCTACCGTCTTTGGCTACCTCCCAGCTTTCGAATAAGGTAAAATTTTAATTCAACTTCAATCTACAAAATAATTGTTTCCTACATTGCAATCAACTATTTCTATGTATTGTTCAATTGTTTCAAAAATATAACAAATCTCCTTTTTGACAAAAGATAGGGGCTCCAATTGCATCTCATCTCTTGTTGTGAATAGTATCTTATTCAAACTGTTGATTGCAAGTATGCATAGTTAAAAGGAAAAATATTAGACAAGCATATGTTATAGTGTCATTTTTAATATGTATAGATCAAGGACTAATATTCGTAGTACATAATAATTATAATTACACCTTTCCAAACCATCAATGTTATTAAATTTAGTGTTATATATATAAATTAAAATTGAAAAGAGAGACCATAACAAATTAGGGTTCTACTATTAGTAAATGACTACAAGTTTCTCTTGTTTCTTCGTTATAGTTTAAAACCTAGCATGGAAGCAAAGAAAGAGAATAATACAAAGGGAAACCAAGAAAAAGTTACAACTCTTTGAGCTAGGATCTCTACTTTAGCCACAAAAGGAAAACCAACAAATCAAACATATATTACATATAATATAATGTACTTTATACAAGGAAAAATAGAGTAGCACTACCCTTGGGGATGTCTAGCAAGAAATCTAAAGGACAAGGGGAATAACAACATATTTCTTCCCTCTAAAGTCTTCAAAATATGGGTTTGTTACAGATACACCTCTCAAGGTTTTTAGAAAATAGAATGTATGACTATCTATAATGTAAGGGTATGAAATGTTAATATGTGAAAGTGTAGTGGGTCCATAATCTATGGATCTTAAGACCATTTTCATCTTAAAATTGGTAAAAGCTATTAAAATACAAATAATATAATAATATAATATTTTATAAGAAAATGAATTTAAATGTTTCTCTTAACCTTAGACATAAGAGCATGTCAAACTTTATAGTGGGAGATAACCTACAGGTATTGACGGACTCATGGGTATCCAAACTAGGAGTTATCATCATGTAGGCTTGGCTCATTAAATTATTAGAACCATAGATCATATACATTGAATGGCCAAAAGTTGACACCCAAAAGAATTTCTTCCTAGGAATTGTCTTAAACTCCCAAAAGCTATTAGATCTTCAATTTAATGGTTTATAGAGTATTAATTGCAAAACCATCTCCTTATGCTTTTTTCAATTGATGATCCATCAAATGAAAAAGGGGGCTCACTTGAAATGTTATGTCATGACTTGGGGATCTTTTTATTGCATGGACAATATAGAAGCCTGCAACCGTGGCATTCCCTGAGGCCACATTTCTTTGAGGCATTTTGTCGAACAGTTCATGTTTCTTGTGTATACTTTCACATTTTGCATACATTTCTACCAGAGCAGCAGCAAATACAACATCTTAAAAAATTTCTCTATCCTTCATCCTTTGATGGATGTCCCAAAGCTCTCATTTGGCATAGGTTGGGAGGATGCTCGCGAAGGATGGAGAGTCTGGCTTCACACCTGCCAATTGCATTTGCTTAAACGTTACAAAAGCCTTTTCAAATTCGTGTTTTGTGTCGGTCAAAAAACTCATCTGCTAACACATTTGTGACAGAATTCTCCAAACTTTTATGTTTCTATGGCTCGATAGACGTCTTCCATTTTGCACTGTGCAGATCAAATTTTTTTTAAGGAATTATATTAAACTTTATTAGACGCTCTCTTGAACGAGTTGGGAGAATTCTCATTATAATTTTTGAAACTTCTTCCAGTGGTTTTTACGCCTCTTTAAGTCTATAAATTGAGAACTTAAGATGGGCAAATTAAAACATTGTTTCATAGAGAGTTCTATTAAGTTTATATTCTTTCAAGATTGAAGAATATTGATCTTATTGAAGGAAAGTGGCTTTATGAATGCATTATATAATTATTGATGAATATAAAGTGGTTGTATAGACTATATTTTTTGTAGAATGGATTTTACCAAGGTATATAAATGTTACTTCTCCTTCTCACACACACATTGTTTTTCAAATATTGTTTTATATGATAAAAGACTACTAAAATTTTATTGTATCGTATGCTTGTATTTCTCTCCTTATAGGGTTAATTTGGAAATCTCAATGTCTATTATTTAAGTTTAGTGCCAACTTTAGATGCAAATTAGTTTGTACACATATTTTCTTATTAGAAGCATTGCATTGAAAAATACAATTTAAGAAGCTACAAGTGAAGGGGAGATGAATACTAAGCATGCTCATGATCTCATAACACCCTCGCTTTATAAGGAGAATACTGTGAAAGAAGTAACATACTTCAATAGATTGATCTTGTCCATTATGCTACACCCTAGATTGAGTTACTTGACATAAAAGAGGAGCCATTTATTATAAGTAATGATTTCGTTTCTTCTATATCCTTATTTATTCCTCTAATACTTGCCACATGTTTTGCTTTTACTTTCTTTTAGTGGCTTTATGTTTCCATATTCAAATAGTTACCCTATGAACAACTTAAATAAATCTTTATTTGTGTGTGTTAATACTATTGGTTTTTATCCAATGTTTACACATGTAATTCATATCTTTTACTCTTTGGCTTATCCGTCTATAATGTGATCCCACTTACATATTCATATATTTCCCTTGAGTATCCTTACACTTTGATCCCTTCAATTATGTCATGTTTGTTACACCTTCAATTTCATTATGCCTTGCATATTAAGCTTCATTTTCATATCATTCCATTGAGAAGCACCATGCATCCTTCATTCCTTCAATTTTATATCTAGCTTCTAGAGCTATCTTATCATGTTGCCCATATTGGGGGAAAGCATCTTTCATGTGTTGGCACACTATTTTTTCCTACTTATTTTTACTTTTCTCTATATCTGTTAATATGATCATTTACCATTGACTATCTTATCGAACCACCAAGGGCCAGTTCACATCATTAACTAGGTTCACTAACTCATTTGGGTGCTTTTTTCGATGAACAGTTTCGACGAGCTATGGGATTGCTTTTGCTTTGTTGGATTTTACAAGGCAAATTTTTTTTTTTTAAACATTGCCTGTGTTCGTCAGAATTTTGACGACAAACAAAATGTTTTAATAAAATTTTTAAAATATGCGGGCACAGTCCATTATAATATGTGGGCACAGTTGAAAATTTGGTCGAAGGCACAATCGACGCAGAGGCACACATGGTAGGTGAGTTAAATAGGATATGCATTCGAATTGAAATGACTACAAAGATCTACGTTTTTATCTTTCTGAGCTCGAGTCTTGCATTTCTCTTTCCATTTTTGGCATTTGGGGAATTATTTTGTGATTTTACATTGTTTGTAATAAATTTTTCACTGCTAGGGCACATGTTTGTGCACAGTGCATTCTTATTTGTTTTTCAATATTGTGCCCTAGTTTCAAACTTGTCTATGGGTGTAGCAAGCACCATATTTTTGTTAGCATTAATCATCTAATTGGGAAAGGTAACAAACAATGATACATGTTTGATCAAATGTTGTCATTGATGGTCAAACACATTAAACAATCAATCATCTCAATAGACCATGACCGGTAATGAAGAATCTAATCTGAACAACCTAAAACTGTTAAGGATCAGTAATAACATGGTGGAATTCTGATGAATGTACATATGAAGATCGAAGTACTATGAGGAGTGGCTTTACAAGATGGTGTATAATAACATTTGGTAGATGAATTGCATGACCTACTCTTTAAATGTCAATATATTATTTGGATTTAAATGATTAATCTGTATTGTGGAGTAAACACTGCAAAAGTATTTCTTTGATCACTAACCGACAAATCAGTATAGATTTCAAGGCAAGGTTTGTTATGAAGGTTATTTGAGTTGTCAAGATTATATTGGTTTAGTTGAATGGATGGTTTTATCTAAGGTTAGCGATGATCTGGAATATTCTACAAGAATTTAACCTAAAGTGTAAAATGACCTAACAAGCAAGTTTGAATTCTCGAGATTGGTGAAATGAATGAGAGGAAAGGAAAACGCTTAAGAGGCAAAATAAATGGTATTGATTAAGTGAAAAAAATATTAAGGAATCTAATAAAATATTATTCGTGATGGAAAAGAGTGAGAGATGAGGTTAGATAGTTTTGGAAAGAAAAATAAAGATCAGTCAGCGACCAGTACAGGAGATTGTGAAGGGATTAGAAGGAGAGGTCTGAGACACATATAGTATGGAAGTATGAGAAGCTACAGAACTTAAAGGATCTTACAAGAAATGTGTGCTACTACAGATCAATCACTTGTTCTCTAAAAATTGCAGCAAGCTAAATCGTGTCACAAGGTAGACGCTTACAGGTCTTAGTTTCTAAATCCTTTTACAAAATGAATCTCTAGATTGTAGATTTTAATCCTCACATGAGGTATACTTTCAAAGGTCTTCATTGTACATCTCATAGTGTACTAGGCATCTCTCACAAGATGTATAATTCTCAGAAATAGTTTTTGTGAGCATTTCATAAGGCACCTTCCACACTGCAGTAGAGAAGATTGTGGGTTCCATCCCCACCATGGCTTTTCCCTCTTACAAGGGTTTCCACAATACCAAAATTCGGTGTGTCACATGTGTTATGGATGTGATGTTTTGGTTTTTATTTATTGTTTTATGTTTATGAGTGTGATCAACAATAATGGTTAATGCATCAAATAATTAGTTTACTATTTTGTTTGCAACCGATGATCAAAATTAGTTTAAATTGTAGAACTGGTTATACACTAAATCACCCCCCTCCTCGGTGCATTACTTAGTGCTTAATACCCAACAATTTTAAGCTTGTGGTTGGATTTTTCTACTGTGCTAGGAGTTGGTGTAATAATAACTCATCAAAGAAAGTTTCACAAACTGTATTCAATCTTATTTGTCCATTAATTCCATAGCTAATACCACAGGGTAAGAAAAAAACAAGTTTTTTTTTATGACTGTACTATCATAGTCATGACAGTCAGACTCTTCATCCATAAAATATTTTGACAAAACACTTAGATCACACATCCTTTCTTCTACAAAGGTTCTTTTGAGGATGACCAACCATAATGGATCATTACAAGTCAATTTTAGAAAATGTAGACATCAACCAAATACAAAGAACTTGCTCACTGTCAAGATCATAAAGGATATGTTTCCAATGATGCTTTGATTAATATTAAAGGACATCACAATTCAATTTTAAATGGGAAGAAATTATCTATGGATTTTTCATGTTCACGGTTCCACCTAATCCCAACCATTGGTTCAATAAGTTTTATTTGATTGACTCTTTGTTAAAATCTATATCTTGAGTATCTAGAGAACCAACAATTTTGTTTGTTTCATAATTATTTACACATAATCACCTTGGTGATTATTAAAGATACACTCCACACAAATTTGTGAAAGCCATTTTGCTAGTGTATATAAAGACTTAAAAGGTGGTGTATGCTTTGACTTAAGCCTCATTATTAGTTTGAATTTGAATTTTTATTGAAGATGCTAAAATGAAAGCCTTTAAGCTATTGTGAATAACTCAACTAGCTCTTGAGGGTTCTAGATTTTCCCTAGTTGTGTTGACAAAGATGATTCTAAAAACTCCTTAGGGGTGGGTAAATCCTTTTTACTTATCTTTTTTTTTTTTCCGGGTCTTACTATAAATTATTATAGGTGAAGTGTCACTATAACTTTTTGTGGGAGGGCTTTACTACACTTGTGATGTGTTTTTCAACAACACACATTAGTCTACATCATGGGGACCAAACTAATTCTAATATTATTTTTACATATATTTATTGTGTTATTATTTAAATTATTATAATTTTAATATATATTGTATAAATTTACTAAGGGCATCTATGAACCCATAGAAAAATGAGCAAAATTCAAAAGATTGAATCGAAAGGGCACATAACTCACCAAACATACAAAAACCAAAATAAATTGATAGTTTTACCACTTTATAGAACAATTCCAAACTTCAAAGGAACAAACAACTAAAGAAACAAGAAACCAATAGAACGAAGACCTCATTTTTCAATAGTGTTCGAGTGAAATAACTTTTAACCTAGAGTGTACACATAGAACAAGTAACTCAAAACATTTCAAAACAATTTTCCTTTTGAAGCCAAATTTGCATAGTTAGCAATACAAAGAAATGTGAGTCCATGGATAAATTCCTTATATGTGAATTGAGCAACACAAGACTCATTTTTCAATGGTGCTAGGGTGAAATAACTTATATACTAGAGCGTACACTTAGGATTAACTTAAAGGTGATTCATGATTGAGCATGATTTAAATAAAATGAATCAAATCAAGTTGTTGGCAATAAATATAAAAAAAATACTTTTGTTGAGGAGCATAGGGGTATTGCCCTCAAAAGTAGGCCTTTACAACTCAACTCAAAATGAAGGAGGTATTGTTGTCAATAATATAGAGAAAGGTTCCTTAGGGAGAAAGAACCTTTTGATCCAATTTTGCACTTGTATCATAAACTTTTTTCATTAGACATTGCAAAAGATTTCTCTTGAATGGAGGCTTTGCTTTCCAATCTTCCCAAATGCCTTATAGCTTGAGGCAAAATTTGCATTACAAAATCCATTTTAATGAAATGGCGTGGCACATGAGTGAAAACAAAACACTTAACCCCAAGGGTTAAGAGTTTGATATGCTCCTAGAGAAAGATCCAACTCAAGAAGATCAACTAAACCATCCTAGGCATGCCATGAGCAATCATGAATAAAGAGGAATGAGATAGGTTTACCCAACTTTGGTAAATGAATTTTCTGCCTTCTTCCACTCATGATAGCATTATGAGGAAAAACATCATCAAAACTATTATAAATCTAAAACTTCATCCAAGTATGATTTTGCTTACAATTTGTGTAGTCTAATTTTGGCAACTCTTGGACATTCACCCAAGAAGGATTCTCAGTATGGGAACCATCAAAATTCAATATGAGAAAACCACACACTATTTTTCTCTCTAACTTGTAATCTCCTATCCCTTGAACAAAAGTGGAATATTTTATACTATTTTAATAGTTTAATTTGGTTTAAATTTTGAAATCTTATATAATTATTTTAAACTTAAATTTGTGAGACCTATACAATAAAAACTTATTAGATTCAAATTAATTTTTATAAATTTGGTTTGAATCTCTAATTATATTTAAAATGTTGATTCCATTTATTTAGATTTTGTTGAGTTTATTCATTTCAATTCTTTAAATTTAATTTACTTCCATTTTTTGGCTTGAGGAATAATGAGTGGATCAAGCTTGATGTTTGACCCTATATGTTCATTTCCAGTGAAGGCAATGCCTAGTGGATCAAAATTAATTTTAGATGATGTTCATTGTGAAAAGGTCACGATAAATTCAAGGCTCTAAGGTTACTTAAGTGAACCATGTGCCACAAGAGTACAAAGGTCAACTTTTCCACAAATTAGAGATATGGTGTTGTGTTTGATTAAATGTTGATGGCTAACCAAGAAGGAATTGTTAGCTTTGTGAATTGGGAGTTATAAAAAAAAATTCAACTTGAATTTGATAATCTTATAAAAGCATAAAAATAGATAGGGACATCTTTAAAGAGTTCATGTTCATGTGTCCCTCTTGGTGGGCATTGTTACAAGGTCAAATTTTCCATAGCATGATTTGTTTGTATGTGAAGAAAGACCATATTAGATAATATCAGTGAAGAACAAAATAAGGAGATGATTGCTAGATTGTGGTCTAGCTTGAAAAGAAAAGGTGATGGAAAATGTTATTCTCCCTACAAAAATTGTAAGGTATTAGAGACTAGAAGACTTCTAATCAGAATAAATGAGAAACAATGTAGACAACATGGTCACATTGAAGGGGGGCATGATTATCGTCCATTGGTAAGTTGTTCATTATATCATTTTAACAATTTATATACATAAGAAATCACTTGATTATGAGATCATGATCATGGTTTATTTATGTTGATAATTTTTGTATAGGTGGAGCACCCTAGGGCACATGATATGGACCACCACAACCAGGAGAATGTGGTTTTCCAAGTGGAGAAACATGGAGGTGTGAATATCAAAGCTTAAGATAATGATCATATGGAAGAAGATAATCGTGCACCAAAAAACACAATTGAAGATGATGGTACAAATATATTGATCCATGACATATTTAGTACTAGAGAGGTTGATCATGATGATCGAGATGAACTTTATGCTGTCCATGAATTACCTCTACTTGAGAAGGCATACAAACCCCTTTACGAAGGCTCCCAAACAACTCTGCTCTCTGTTGTATTTTTGTTGGTGAGCTTAAAGGTTATGAATAGTTTATCCAACATAACAATCTTAGGTATGTTAAGGTATGTCATATATGTCATATTTTTCATCTATTTTTGTTGTAATTTCATTATAGTTAATAAAGGGTGAAACATGTACCATTAATATTCTTTATATTAAAAAATTATATTTTTTGTTGTAGATTGATAGGTGAGTTTTTGTTACCACCATCAAATATTCTACCTCGCGCGCTCATACCGAGAATTATCTATCATTTAAAAAGATAATGGAATGGAGTATCAAGCAATAGATACATGTCCCAATGATCATATTATATATCATAAACAACATAAATTTGCAACAGAATACCCTGAATGTCATATCAGTAGATATCAAACAGATCAACTAACAAAAAAGGTGCCTTGCAAGGTTGTTTGTTATATTCCCATTATTCCACATTTGCAATGATTATTTAGGTGCACTATCTTGGCATGATTTATGGATTACCATGCATGCAATAGAAGTCGAGATGACATTAATCGAATTCCTGTGGACGGTTTTGCATTTATGGACATAGAGGAAAAGTGGCCACACTTTAAAGAAGAACCTTGTAATCTTAGGCTTTCATTGGCAGTGGGTGGTGTCAATCACTTTAAAGAGATATGATCTATTTGATGACCTTATGGAAAGACATGTTGTCAATTAGTACCAAAACACTTAGTTATTAAAGTGTTGACCGAGCTAGCAGGGGAACCCAAGCAGTTACAGTGTAATCCGAGCAGTGGCAGTGTCAACCGAGAAGATAGTAAAATCAGAATTACCCGAGTGATCAATATCACCCGAGTACACAGTGAAGCCCAAGTGCCAGAGTTTACTATGCTTCCTGAGTGACAACATATTGGTTGAGTGTCTGCATAACACCCAAGTTGACTACTGGACCCGAGTAACAGTATAAGGCTGACTTAGCTTATATTGTTTAATATCATTGTATGTAATGGAAGCCAACTTATGAAGTTATTTATTTTGGATAAGATATATATGTAAGATACTTTATTTATCCAAATGTGTAAGAGTAAGTATATATATGTGAATATGAAGTGGCAGATTGATTAAAAGATTGCAGAAGTATAAATGTACAACAAAGACTCATCCATCACATTCAGGTGATCAATTATTAACAAAAGGATCTCATTCACCAAATTAGAGTTGCATAAGAATATCATCTACTAGTTCATCCTGATAGGTGCATCAACAAAATCCTCTAACTAGGTGGACCTAACAGTCCTTTACAAATCTCCCAACAAAGTTGCATACTTTATTGTATTGTACAAAATCCTTTCACAAGGTGGACCTAACAGTCCTTATTGCTCCTAATAGTGAAGGCCATCATAAGTGGTCAATTGTAAGATCTAAGAAAATAAATTTATATTGCAATGCTAAATATTGTGGGTACCATCCCCACCCCAGTTTTACTTTCTATTTGGACAGTTTTCAGGTAACCAAATACTGTGTCATGTGTTATGTATGATTAATTCTTTTATTTTCAATGTATGCAATCAGATTAGATAACCTAATAGGAATAAAGGAGAATGAATTTTATTGGTTGTTGATTCACCCCCCCTCTTAGTCACCTTGCACATAATATATTTCTGACAATTGGTATCAGAGCTAAAGGTTCTCTTTACAAAAGTTTAACAACTTGAGCAAAGCTCAGAGGTAGCGAAAATATACAGACTGGAGAAAGCCATTGAAAATGAAAAGATAGATCTAGAAGTGGCCATAGATCAAATCAAGAAACTCAAGGAGCAGCTCTCTCTTTCTCTGAAAAAGAGAAAATATTTAGCAGTACAAATGAATGGTATAAATTACATAGAATAAAGAATTGAAGATTGTTTCAAAGATAGAAGTTCTAAAGAAGCTGATGCAGCCATTAAAGACTTGCTTGCAAAGAATCTCAATTTACACGAAGAAGTCAGAAAGTTGAAAAGAGAACAAGAAATTCATTCACTCAGATTATGTGAAGTCGAAGAATAGAAGAATCAAGTAGAAGATGACATAAATTTGGCACAAGAAGATAAGAGATTTCTGAAATCAAGATTAGAGGAAAAATAAAATGAAATCCATCATTTATCACTTTAGCAAGTAGATTTGGCAAATCAACTCAATAGTGCAAATCAAGAAGTTATCAATCTGAGAACTGAGAATGAAAGACTACCGAATGATCTCAACACTGAAAGGAAAACCAATGAAAGTATGATGAATTTACAAGGAAGTATAGATTAGTCAACATAACTCAGACATCATGGACAAACTGGATAAGGTTATACTAAACAAGGTGAATCCTCACAGCAATAAACTACAAGGAACATGAAACCTACATGTAATCACTGTGGTAAGTTAGGGAATACATCAAATAAATGTTGGAGCAATGGAAAGTCAAATTTTAATGGTAAATTCTACTGTTGCAACAAACATGGACATAGAGAAATTTAATGCACCAAGAAACCAAAGTTTGAAGGAAAATGTTTGAAGTGTAACAAAAAAGGTCATAGATCTTCCGAGTGAAGACCTAAGAAGTGGAACCTTGCTGAACAATTAGCCAAAAATTTTTTTGGTTGGGATTACAACACATGGAGCAAATATTGTCATTGTGGTGAATATGGGCACATTGGTGCAAATTGTGCAAAGACTCACCTCAGAAAAAGGAATCCTACTAAGAGATGTTATGTGTGTAAACAACTTAGTAATCTAAGCAAGAATTGTATGAACAAAGAAAAAGTGGATACAATTTTTGAGAATGGTAAACTAAAGGTTTCTAAAATCAAAACTCAGATGAGTCAGCAATGGGTAAGGAAATCTCCTGAAAGTTTAGACCAAAACAATGAAGGATCTAATGACACCCAAAGTAGTAAATTAGGTGGATCTACCATCACAGAATAGAGGTGCAAGGAGATGAATGGAACTATACATACAAGCCATCATACATCAGTTCCAGATATGCTAACAAGTACAAATTTGCATATTGATGAATTAGGACACATTCTGACTCTAATGCGAGTTAGGATCTCATTTGCACCCGAGCTACTCTAGCATAACCGAGCTGAGTCGGGTTGTATAGTTGGGAAGTTAGTTTTTTCCAAGCTTCCAAGTAATATTGGAAAACTATCCGAGCTATGCTAGCTAATTTGTACGGAGTATTTAATGAAATACTCAAATGGTAAAAACTTTTATAAATGATGTATTGGAAAGGTTATTGTTTACAAAGATTTCAGTTTGCAGAGCAATTCATATCCCTTAGTGATTAAGAGTGAATTTGTATTTGAAAGTGAAGTTTGATCGATCCTCCGAGCGACATGGCATCCACATATGGAAGCAAAGTTAAGAAAGGATCCAAGATGTTGGTGAGAAATATTGTTTGACCCTCCAGAGTTTAAACTTCATCCAACAGTTGTAGAGGAGATAGATCCTTTGGGAGTTCATTCCCTGATTCCTCCAAAGGTATTATTGGTTAATGATATTTGAATATTCTATCATTGTAACATCTAGGAGCTTGGAACAATTGAGATAAATTAAGCATATGAGAAATTGTGCGTGAACGGGAATCTGAAGCCCGAGCACAAGAATCTTGAGGTTAAGGGTTTAACACACATCCTGCATATGCCAAAGAATTTCCAGATCAAATGGATTAGATTTGTTTTGAGTCATGTTCATGACATGCAACTATGGTTGGAGCAACTAGTTAAGATAACAAAGACAATGATACATCGAGTAACTAGGTATCCTATGCTTGAAAAATCTAAGGCTACCAAAAACCTAACCAGAGATAAACTAGCCTAGTTAACTCTTTCTGAATGGGATGGAAGAGGCATGAGATTAAATGGAGTTACTAACATGGAATTGAAGTTTAGGATTCATGTGATAGATCACAATATATATAGTTATAGTAGACCTAATAGTGTACCTTGTGAAGCTGTAGACTTAGCATATAAGGTGGTGAAGAACAATCTGGTATTTGACCTAGCCGAGTTGCAACTCATTTAGGTAAGCAAAAACATGGAAAGAATCTAGGCATCAAAGACAAATCCATGTAAGTTTGGTTCTCTTATGGTCTGCATATTCTTTTATGTTCAAAAATTCTTTCCTTCGAAGGGCACAATAGTATGGAAGAAAGATAGACCCATAGTCTATCATAAAAATGTATTCATAGCTGAATTAGGAGGTAACTTTGAGAACATCATGGATGAATATTTTGAGAACTTTAGATAGAAGATGCAGAATAGATATAGGATCCCCAAACAACTAGTAGAATATTACAAAGATGATATTTTCTTCCTAGTTGACTATGATAAGGTTTACATTCAAGTAGTCAAGCCTAGGGTTGCATGGGTAAAACCTCTTGGATATGAGGTTAACATAGATGAAACAAGGAATATCATTGAAGCTCTTATGAATGAACCTGCCAATCCAAAAGCACCATACTTTGGTACCTATGATGAAGAAAAAGGAAGAATATCTTTGGGAATTGAGATTCCTAATATCTTGAAAAGAGGAAAGAAGAGTTTTGAGAAGTTTGAAAAGAAGTATGGAAAGACTTCAAACTCTCCTTCTATCACTAAAAGTAAAGAGGATAAAATTAAGATAGAGGATGTTGAGCCTAAGAAAGAAGAGGAAGAGGTAAAAGAAGAACCACCTTAGAAGAAGAAGAAGGTAGTCCCCAAGAAAAAAGTGAAGACCTCTACCTCTGTAATCACCACAAGGAGATCTAGAAGGAAACTTGTATTGGGTAAAGATGATGATACAGAAGTAGATATTATTGTTTTCAAGAAAGCTCCACCTAAATTCAAGAAGAATATTGAAGATATGAAAGAAGGCATTGGTATGGGTTCTCTTAATTCATTGAATTATGCTTAAGGACCAAGGATGAACAGAAAAAGATTGAGGAAGCAGTTGTGGACAAAATGGGAAAATGGAAGTATGACCCCTCTGAGTTGAAGAGCCATATGACTGAAGATCTTTTCAAAGTAGTATATATTCCCTAGAGTAATCCAGTCTGAACTGAAAAATACATAAGGGAACAGACCTTGAGACAAGTCATGCCTACTATGAAAAATAAAGAGGTAAAAGAGGCAATGACCAAATGTGAAAGTAATCACACTCTGAGGTTCAGGACTTTTCAGATATTGAACAAGAAGTTAGAAGATGTTGTGAAGACTGCTACAATAATGTGGAAATCTATATTTGAAGTCAAGGAAGATGATAAGGTAGAGGAACCAAGCATAGACCCTCCTGAATAGACCAATGATGAAACATTACTCGAGGTACAAACAATTGAAGAGTTTAACATCGAGCAGATTGCAGTAGAAGTGATGGCATCCTTGCCCCAATCACCTATACAAAACATACTATCTTAGAGCAAGGATAAGGCTACTAAATCCATATTTGAACTAGTGGGAACTGAGCAACGGGCTCCACCTACTACTGAGTCAAGCCTAACTGAGTCAAAGAAGGTAAATATTTCTATAGTTAGCCTTGATTCAACAATTGGTATAGTAAAAGTCAATGACCTGATTCAATTGAATACTGAGGTCAAAGATGATGATGGAAAAGGTAAGGAAATTGTTCCTTCACCTAACCCTGAGATCAAAGGTAAGGAGAAGGAAGTAAATACTGATGAAATTGATCTTGAAGAAGACTTTGTGATTCCAAATTGGTATCAATCCATCTTAACAGTAGAGCAAATGGATATACTAGGGGAGCTATGGAAGAAAATAGCTACACAACAAAAGCTCTGAGAAGAGAAGAAAAGAAATAGAGTGCTTGAAGATGTAAAAGGTATATTCATAGATGCACTATAAATTGAAGTCAATGAGAATGAATCTATTATGGAACAACTTGTTGACATAGTCCACAAGTTCAATAAATACCTAAATGGTCAAGAGAAACTACTTGAGAAAACATAAAGAAAGTTTGAAAACAAAGTTCTAGAGAATGTTGCAAGCAAGATTGCAATTGATCAAGTAAAGTTAACATCTATTATCATCTCTCTAGAAACCACTGTAAAAAATGTAGTGGCATTATTTGTAAAGTTGAGCGATACTTCCAACTTTATTATGGAGATAAAGAACAAAATGATGAAGATTGATGCAAATCTGAAGGAAAGTGCAAACCAATTGGCACTTGAGTTGAGTACAAGATCAACACCTTTTTTGAAGATCAGATATCTGATTGATCTACAAGATGAGTTTCTAAGAGAATAAGAAAGGACAAGATAATCTCTTACATCTATCCAGAGACAACTCCTTCCACACATGGATGTAATGCAGAAGCGTATAGCTCATGCCAAGACTCTCATTCATGACAATAATTTTTCAGTTGTAGAACTTATGATGGAGTTGTCAGAAGAGTTGCAGATAGAGTTACACATCCTAAAGATGCTACAAGACAATTGGGACAATACTTTGTCTCAAATTTTGAAGGTACATAGTGATTCCCTATCCTACTTTGGAATTATCTTGTAGATATTTTTGGCATTTGTGTAAAAAATAAGGGGGAAATGTACATAGGAAAGTCATTGTATATACATATAAGAAAACACATGTATAGATGAGAAGAAGAAGAGATAGATACAATAGTGTTACTAAAACAATTTTGAATAATCAAAACAAAGTCATTTGTAACTGAGTCACAAAGCAGTTGTCAAAACCTGAGCACTTAACCAAGCACATGGTAAGTGGGGGTTTTGACTATAAAGTTTGAGCAGTTTTGAACATGATAAGTGTTTTTGGTCACTAATGTAAAAGGGGGAGATTGTTGACCATATGGAAAGACATGTTGTCAATTAGTACGAAAATAGTTAGTCATTACAATGTTGACTGAGGCAGCTATGAAACCTGAGCAGTTATAGTGTAACCTGAGTAGTGGTAGTGTCGACTGAGAAGACAGTGAAATCAAAATTACTTGAGTAATCAATATCACCCAAGTACATAGTGAAGCTCGGGTGCCAGAGTTTACTATGTTTCCTGAGTGATAGCATATTGCCCGAGTGTCAGCATAACACCCAAGTGGACTACTAGACCCGAGTAACAGTATGAGGCTGACTTAGCTTATATTGTTTAATATCATTGTATGTAATGGTAGATGACTTATGAAGTTATTTGTTTTGGATAAGATATAAATGTAAGATAATTTATTTATCCAAATGTGTAAGTTTAAGTATGTATATGCGAATACAAAGTGGCAGATAGATTAAAAGATTTTAGAAGTATAAAAGTGTAGTAGAGACTCATCCATCACATTCAGGTGATCATTTATTAAAAAAAGGATCTCATTCAAAAAATTAGAGTTGCATAAGAAGATCATCTAATGGTTCATCCTAACAGGTGCATGAACAAAATCCTCTAACCAGGTGGACCTAACAGTCCTTTACAAATCTCCTAACAGAGTTGCATACTTTATTGTATTGTACAAAATCCTTTCACAAGGTGGAACTAACAATCCTTATTGCTCCTAATAGGGAAAGCCATCAAAAGTGGTCAGTTGTAAGCTCTAACAGGCTTAATTTATACTGCAGTACTAAATCTTGTGGGTACCATCCCCACCCCAGTTTTACTTTCTATTTGGAAGGTTTTTGGGTAACCAAATACTGTGTCATGTGTTATGTATGATTTTTTTTTTCTATATATGCAATCATATTAGATAATTTAAATAAGAATAAAGAAGATTAAGTTTTATTGGTTCCTGATTCACCCCCNTTCCCCCCCCCCCCCCCTCTTAGTCACCTTGCACATGGTATATTTCCAACACTATTTACTCGGTGTGACCTTTTTTTGTTATCAATAATAACATTCCTCCATGGATATCAATAAATAGGGAACACATAATGTTGGAAATGATTGTTCTAGGTATTTTTTCATTTAATAGTCATCTACATTAAATTTTAAATATTGCTGTAAAATGGTCATAATAATTATGTAATATTTTTGTTCATTCAACTAAGTAAGTACCAAGTTAAAGATATGAATGTATATATTGAGCCTGTTATCGACGATTTGCTGGAGTTATAGAATGATGTCACTATGTATGACATCTCTAGACTAATAGGACAAAGACAATTTCAATTCCATGCAATGCTTGTATGGACAATTCATGATACCCCAGGGCTAACACTTTTTTGTGGTATGTTATAGTGTTCAAGTTGCGCATGATAATTATAATTATAAAAATTAACATATTTAATTTAATTATACATGATCTTGTAGGCCTTCAAACAAAGGGAAAATTTGCACATCTAGTTTATGGTCCAAAGATGAAATCTCGTCATTCAAAAAGTTTAGGAAAGCAATTGTTTGATGAGTATAGGCACTTTCTCCACAGAAATCATAACTATCAAAATACTAAAAAAATCTTTTCAATGGGAAAGAAGAGACTACATCAAAGTAACAAAGAATAACACCTCGCCTATGGAAGTCAGAATATAATAGAATTAATTGTCAAGGTAATGTCATTCCATCTAATGGTTTATGTTTGGAATTTATATTTTTATATTGTGTTTTTTTACTGATGATGTAATTGATGATAGTGAAGGTCGTTAAGGCATTAATGACGACCTTCCAAACTGACTAAAAATTTATCCCAAACAATTTAGTAGGTTTCCCTACTACGAGTAGCTACAAATTGTGCATTTATTTGATACTATGCACATTGGAAAAAATATAATAGAGACTTTATGGAAAATATTGGATGGAAGGCCTGACAAAGAAAAAATTGTCAAAATTTATAGTGACATTCAGGAATCTATTCATGTAATGAAAATTTTTATTCAATGAAATAGAAATAGAGACCAGATTAATATAAGTAACTTCCCTGGTTATTAACGAAGGAACAAAGCAATGCTATAAAATAAGTAATATGAAAAATTTGATTTCCCACCGGATTTGCTGCGAACATAAACAATCTTATATCAAAGAAAAGTGAATTTGGGCCAGGGATGAAAATGCATGATTGACATACATTCATTAGGGTAATTCATGTTCTTGTGTATTTACTATATGTTTGTATACTACATGTACTTTTCATTGTATTATGTTAGAAAAAAATGAAAAGGTCATTTTATAATTGTTGCAGTACATTCTACCTCTAACTCTCCCAGACCACTTTGACAATAATGTCAAGCAATTTATATATGATCTTGGAAAATACATGAGGTAAGTAGTGATATTTGTTCAATTTGTTGTATAGATATTATATTTGTGATTTTTTTTACTTGTTATGTAATATATTGTATATTATTTTGTAAAGTCTTGTTAATATATTTGCATCTTGAATCTCTTGTAGGTGGTTGTCAATTAAAGAAATCCATAAAGAATATATAAAATATTGGAAGAGAAAAATTCCTCATATAATGTGTGAAACATAAAAGTACCTACAAATTTTTTCAATGCACAATAACACTACCTCATACACCAAGTTGAGGAGATTGAATTGTGTGGACCTATACACACAAGGTCAATGTGGATGGTTGAGAGGCACTTGAAATTTTTGAAATCTTTGGTTTGAAAAAGTGCACATCCTGAGGGTTCTATAATGGATGGATATATTGGTGCTCAAATCAATACATTGTATTTCCTATGGATTTTTCCTATCTAATGATGAGAAACCCAAGTCATTTTTCAACTAACAAGGTTTCAACCTATTCGAAGTATCAACCTTCTGCAATTTTGGCTCTGTAGAACCAAGGCTGGTAGGTCTATACCCTAAACTTATCTTCCAAGTCTTTAAGGGATTTTTAAAGAAGATGATATGTGATTCAAACTACTATATCCCAGAGTATGGAAAATTACTACTGAGATCCTTAAATTGGGAGCAATGAACTATCAAAGTGTTTAATGTAATGTTGCAAGAATTTAAAGAGTGTTTGATGGATTCAAGATATGAACTGAATAGAGAAGATGGATATAGTATCTCAAAACTTTTGTGAGGCCTCACCCTGACCCATCACAGTCTTACTGCTCGATTTCACTTTGATATTTTATGTGTTGATACATTGATACACTTTTTGATTATCCTGACAGAGACTCGAGATACTATGTTATGATGATAATTATTTTGTGTGGATTTCATTTTGATATAGATTAGACCTAGATCAGATGGTTGTTTTGATTATATATTTTTAGATAAGTGAACTAATGAGAAGATTGAATCATGATGGGACTTGATTATTTCATGGATGTTATGTCATGACGATTATGAAAATTTTATGTTTTAAACCTTTCTGTATGAAAATTTGCAATTGGGAATGTAATCATGCTATTGATTGATGTTGCTAATTATAAATTGAAAATATATATATATATATCTATATATATATATATATCTATATATAT
>MU224035.1:99176-119569 GCA_018584345.1 Thuja plicata
AGGAGGCTAGTGGATAGGTAGGCTTAAAGGCTATTGTTATAGGTAGTCTTAAGTAGTTAATTTATATTAGTATAGTTAATAATATCATTAAACTTAGTTTAATATTGTACTTTTTATTTAAATATATATTATTTTTTTATTGGAGCATTTTGGTTAAAGGATTTTTATTTTGCTATTAGATTAAGTTGTTATAAATTTAAATTTGATTAATCTTATTCAAATTAAGTAGATCCATTTAATGGAGGTAGTTCTTTTACTTAATTTTAAATTATGTCCATTAATTCTAGATTGGAACCCTTGTTATGTGTGAATAATATAAAGTACGACTATACATTAGGGATGTTCCTCATTGGTTAATTTTTAGTATTGTAAATTCGTTAGACATAGTTTATTTTATTTTATAGTTAGTATTGAATTACAGATGTAGTTTCTATGTGAAAAACTTAGATAGATGTAATGTCAGTTAATTTAAGTATGTTGCCTATGCGCGTTGAAAGGTTAGAGATCTATATGGATTTTCTAAATGAGTTCAATTTAATATTTATCAAGAAATTTAAGGACTATAGTTTTGGAAAATTTTATAATGAGGTTTATTTGTGGTTAGAGAAATAAGGTTAGATTTGGTTATGTTATTGAATTTCTAACTAGTGGTTAATTGTCGAAAGTAATTGGGGACTATAATTTATCGAATAAGTCGTAACTTAGGATAGAAAACTAAATGACTTCAAAGATTACCCTTACTGTGATAATACATTACTTCCAATGCATCACTACTTGTGGTTCACTCTTGTGTATTTAAAAAAAAAAAATTGTGTGTGTGTTTTACCCTAGTTTTGGGCATGACAACTTTAAACAATGAAACTATGACCATAATCTAATAAACAAGAAATACCAGTGCCTTAGTCAGCTATGGGCAATAGAGTCACTATCATTCCAATCCTATGTTCAACCTTAGAGACAGTTTTCCAAGAAAACTTCTCACTTCAAAGGTGTTGTGAAATATACATGCAACCTAGAATAAATTCAAATATATTTCAAAAGGGGTAATACTTCTCAGATGATAGACCAATGGACAGAGGCCTCAATCAATAGAATTTAACCATGCAAAATGAGAAAACCAATTGATAATTATAATATGAATCAAATTAGGAAGCATGCACATCAAACTATCACTTTAAACAAGTTCTATTGGTATATTTGAGGGACTAATTGTAAAATGATTAATGAAACAATTGCATATATGAAGAAAAAGGACTTATCTTTATTGATTATGGAAAATAGTACAATAGAGTTCACCTTTGTAGTTATTGATCCATCTAATCAATCTGACTATAGTCACAGTAAGTCTTATTGTCTTTTTTTAATGTGTTGATCTTGTTATCCTTATACGTATGAAACCCAAAGGATGCAGACAAGCTTTAGATCAACATGACGTTTCCTAAAAAACACCTAACCTAAGATCAATAACCGAATATGTAATTATAATAATAGGATAACCAATTATCCTTATTTAATAACAGTTATCAACCAATAGGTCTCATAATAACTTAACAAATTTTTCTTAATATGTCTGTGAAAATAACCTAATCAATAGAGCTGCATTATAATGATATTCCAATCGTATATCCATCCACGGTCTTATTCGTGATCTCTACATAGTAAGTTTGAGTCGATGACTTTAGATAATAGATTTGCATCGTGATGATAATTTGACCGTATATCCACCCATAGTTTATCTCATGAGCATGTCGACCCCATATATATTTGCACATGATAATGAATGTATTCTCTGGTGTGTAGTTTCTAGAATCATGTTTGTCATCTTTCAACGACTACAACCATGGAATTTATCATTCCTCTGCGACCTCTTTTTATCATGTCTACATGTGACCATTCATCTGGACATCGATAAATCCAGATCATCTGTTCAAACCATGCTTGTCACCTTTATTTTCTGCATGCAAAGTCAAATAATCAATGATAAAGCAAACCCTAATTGTAATAGAAGGTTTTAATATTAAAATGCTACGTAATAATCTAATTTTAATATTGTTGCCAAGGTCTTTTGTCATTTTCCCATTGCTGCCACGTGCAGAGCTATAGATCCTTCATCTTATGATCGTAGATCTGCCTCAAATGCCTTTGTTATTTCCTGATCATCTTTTGAAGATTAATTAAATCCCAACTATTGATTTGAAGCATGGGATGAAAGATGTCATTTAAGTAATCCATTCTTTATTTCACTTTATGTGCTGTCATGTAAACCAGTCACTCTAATCCACCAATCAAATGTTGGCATCTGTATCCACATCATTCCACCTATACATCTTGGCAGGCCTGGGGCACCTGTCATCTTCTTCTCCATTGTGTGATGTTTAAACAGTTTTCATCTTGAGATAGTGCCATCACGCCTGACCGTCAGATCAGATCTTAATCTGATCAGATGCAACTCGGTCTAACTTTAGTCAAGCTAACTCTGTATAACACATGATAATCACTATATGGTTCCAAGTCAATTTAAAAGAATCATCATGTACATCAAGTGTAAACTTTCAAATGTCGACAACTCTTATTTGACTACTTATTTCTCTACGGGTTCGAGACTATGCGAGCTTCACTTCTGTGCAATGGATGAAAGATCACCATTTCTACATTGTGCCATCACATGATAGATACACAGAGGGTAAGTTTATGATCATATGATTGCAATAAATTGTTTGTTGATTACAACTCTTGAATTTTGACCTCAACCTTGCTATATTTTAGTCTACATCAAAGGACAATAAGAAGACATCAATTGTAGACAAGAATAGCTTGTTAGAGACTGTAAGATCTAAATTTGGATTGCAAATGGAGTCTTCTAAATAATAGGAATTGCATATGAAAGGAGACCCTAAATCCAATTTTAGTCTTATACACTTAATTATTATGATAAGGAATTGAGAATGTTTGTAAAGAATAATGGAGTAAGATACCTACCTTATATCATAGCAGATCTGGAAAAACTCATTTTTTGTTGCCTATGTTGAGTTTTTTTAAAATCCAAAGCCTGACCCGGAACAGAAACACCGAGATGAACAAAACCCAAAAATATTTTTCCAATCCGACACTATCCTGGGAAAAAGGTTGACCTTGACCCACAAATGTCACCGCTGACCCAATAATCTCGACCCTGACTTGTTCTGCCTTGACATAAAATCTATTTTTAGATTCTAATGGTTCGCTAAAAAGGGTATCTAGATCTGGTCTCAGATTTGTTGTTCTGCACCTGTAACTCCTGAAAATAGCACCTGCAAATATCTAAAAAGAGGGGTTTTGTGGTGGCTATATAGGGTTTTGCCTTAGTCAAACCATCATTTTGGTGATCTCCACCTCAATGAATAGCTGAATATAGAAAGTATGTGTGTATGTTTTTCTCTTTGGAAAGAGTCTTTAAATATGTAATATCAAGATCTAATCCTCTAGATTAACAAT
Source organism: Thuja plicata (assembly GCA_018584345.1). NCBI lineage: Eukaryota > Viridiplantae > Streptophyta > Pinopsida > Cupressales > Cupressaceae > Thuja > Thuja plicata. The sequence continues at coordinate 102,651 of MU224035.1, forward strand.
CCTAACATAACATAGAAATGAGAAAGCAATGCATAGATTTGAATATGATGAAGAAAGAATACCAATTCCCCAAGGCTAAATTATTCCTACCAACTCACAATCCATAGTTGCTACCCCATGATAATGTCTTTTGAATGCTTGAATGTTGAGAATGGTAGATCTAAAGAGAAGAGCACCTTTTTGCTTCAATGAAGATCCATAATAGCTTGTCCATAAAATGCTTGAATGTATCAATATGTCCTCATAGCTTGTCCTTCTATATCATCCTCTTTCTTTTTTTCATCATCATTGCATTATGTCATCTCCTGATTTTGTTTCATGACCAAATGAAGGAAAAAGAGTGTTTATATAGAGATCTCAATATAGGTCTCCTAGGGAAATGCAAGGGACCCAAATTAAAATTTCACCTTGAATTATGGTCCAATCACCATCACCAACCAAGGAGGGAATGAATTAAATTAAATATTGAAGAAAACACTTTTGCATCCGAACCTGGGGACCTATTTTAAGTTTAGAACCCCGATAAGCTCTAGAATTGAAAGCGGGGATCAACACCCGAGAAAGGTCAAGGTCGACCTCTACCTTGACCTAGGTCAAGGTCAAATTCACCCCTAACCTAGGTCAAGGTTGAACTCAACCCTATCCTAGGTCAGGGTCAATTTTGACCCTGACCTGAGGTTTCAGACAGGTCACCTAAAGGTGTCTATGAGATTCCCAGGTCAACTGGTGACCTAGGAAAGTGAGGGAATATACCAAAATTCTGAGAAGAAGGCCAAGAAGCCTAGATAGAATATGATGAGGTATAGGAGGACCAATACATAGGTCCTACCTAGAAAATAGAGTCATAGAGAGGGAAACCAAGGAGAATCCATAAGATTCTAACCCTAATTTCACCTAAACATACAGAATTATGTGCATATGCATCCTAAATGCAAATCTAATGTGCAAGTGTACTAAATGAAGGTGCTAAACCTACCAAAATGGAGGTGCTTCCATTTTAAGAGGATACAAAGATATAGATTAAAATGATATATTAATTATAAAACTCATAAGAAACATAAGTAAAAGTGTAATATATAAATCAAAAGGCTATAGAAGATAAATAGATAAATGCAAAGAGTCACTTCCTTGACTGATTTATGAACACAAATCAATTTACAGATATGGGTTCCACTAGTGGTTCTTTTTGGGGATGTGTGTTTATACCTGAACACACCAAGATCCAAGCTATCTCTGGAAGTAGAACATTAGAAAACACAAAATAGTATATATTGCAAGTATAAGGGAGGAAACCAAACCTACTTGTTGTTATCTTTAATGGAAAAAGGTTTAAGATACTGACCATGCACATGAAGTTCATGATGGTAACCCTCCAAATCCTGTAAATGATAAAAATTCTCACCTCCTTTACCAATAATGACAAAAGGACCTACCCATAAAGCATCAAAATTTCTATGTTTTCCTTTGTCTCGATCTTTCACATTCCACCTCAAAACTAGATCTCCCTCCTAAAATTTCCTTTCTATAGTATTCTTATCAAATAAATCTTTCACTTTCTGCTGTAATTATTGATTTCTCTCATGAGCTTGATTCCTTATCTCATCCAATTCTACAAGCTATTGAAGTCTGTCTTCCATGAAATCCACTTTTTCCAATTGTTCTTTATTTATAAACTTGTATACTGGAAACAAATTATTTAGTGGTAAGTGAGCTTTCTTTCCATAAACAAGTTCATATGGGGCATATCTGGTAGAATTTTTAACTGTAGTTCTATTTTCCCAAAGTGCAAGTGGTAATTTTGAATCCCATGATCTTTTGTTGCTATCTAACATCCTTTTGATAATCTTCATTATATTTTTGTTGCTTGACTCTGCTTGGCCATTTCCTTCAGGGTGATAAGGGGATGAAAAATAAATATTTATTCCATATTTCTCATGAAATTCAATGAATTCTGTAGATCGAAAACACATAGCATTATCACAAACAATCTTCTGAGGAACACAAAATCTTGTCAATATCTTTTCAGTCAAGAATTTGATTACCACCTTACTAGTAGCTTGTCTAGTTGGTATGGATTCCAGCCACTTAGTGAAGTAATGAGTGGCTACCAAAATATATTTATGCTCACCACTAGATGTATCAGTTATTTCACCTATGAAGTCTATTCCCCACATTTGGAGTGGTTCTTTAGTAGACATAGGATTGAGAGGTAATGCACCATTATATTTGAGCTTTCCTGAAAATCTCTGACATGCTTAACATCTCTGAACCTATTCATGCAAATATTTAAATATGAAAGGCCAATAATATCTTGCATTCAATATCTTATGTGCAGTGGTTTTTTCTGAAAAGTGTCCACGACATGCTCCATCATGGAGATCCTTAAGCACCTTTTTAGCTTGGTATGTATCTAGACACAAAAGAAGTATACCATCCCTATTTTCCCAATATAAGTCTCCTAGCATCAAGCTATATTTAGATTCTTGTAGTTTTACTTTCCTCTTCTGACTATCTGTAAGATTTTCAGGACACTTCATATGTTTCAAAAAATATACTGTGTTAGTGTAGTAAGGGCATCTTTCAATACTTGTCCGAGTTTCACTTAGATCAATCTGATTTACTTGTAATGCATCCATATTTGATTCTGCCATTAACCTTGCTAATCCTTGTCCTCTAATAATCTTAGTGATCTAAATCTCTATATCAAATTCTTGAATTTGATTTACCCATCTACATCTTCTCCTAGTGACTTCTGATTGTCTGAATATATCTTTTATTGCTGCATTAGGAACATAGGCTATCACTTTTGCTCCTACAAAATAAGGCATGAAATATTTTACTGCCTTTACAAGTGCATAAGCTCATTTCTCATTGATATCATAATTTAATTCAGAGGCTCGAAGGGTTTTACTGAAGAATGCTATTGGTTGTTCATATCCTTCATTATTTTTTTGTAGTAAGACATCAGCAATGGTGTGATATGATACAAAGAGAAATTAATTGAAATATCTTAGTATAATCTGGGGAATTGAGGACAAGAGCTTCCTTAATTGCCTTTTTAATCTTTACAAATTCCTCCAAAGCTTCATTTGTCCATTTCATGTCTGCACCCTTTTTCAACATCATAGCAATTGGTTTGATTATTTCTGAAAAATTTGGGACAAATCTCCTTACAAAGTTTATTTGTCCAAAGAAGGATTGGATCTTTTTAACACTCTTAGGGACCTCAATTTTATCAATTGCTGCAATATTTTCTAGGTCTATTCTCACCCCAATCTTGGACTATATGCCCTAATAATTTTTCTTTAGTTACTGCAAAATGGCATTTCTTTGGGTTCAAGGATATCCCATATTTAAGGGCTCTTTAAAAATTCTGCTCCAAATGTCCATAATGATCTTCTATCTTCATGGAGTAAGTAGTTAGTTCATCCTAATATACCATCATAATTACATCAATGAAATTTTCAAAGGCCACATCCGTTGCTCTTTGGAAAGTACCTCCTATATTAGTAATTCCAAAAGGCATTCTAGCATATACATAAGTGCCCCAAGGTGTAGTAAATGTTGTTTTGTATTGTTCCTCTTCTCTTACTTTCACCTAGTTACACCCTGAGAATCCATCCATCATTGATAACAATTCATTCCCTATGACCTTTTGTAGTAATGCTTCCATATTAGGCAGTGCATAATTGTCATTTAATGATGATATGTTTAGATTCCTGAAATCTACACAAAGTCTGATATCACCATTCTTCTTCCTGACAAGGACCAAATTTGAAACCCAAGTTTAGTGTCTAATTGGCTTTATTATACCGACATCTCTCATCTTAATTAGCTCATCTTTCATCTTAGGAGCTAGATTAGGGTTTATAGGTCTTTTCCTTTGTCTGAATGGTTTGGCATTAGGCTTCAAAGGTATCTCATGTTGACAAAGGTCCTCTCAGTAAGATTTAAGGTCATCATAGTACCAAGAAAATACATGACTATATTTTCTCAAAAATTTGATGATATCTATTCTGATCTTGGGAGTTAAGCTTTTACCCAAAAACACTTCCTTTGGAGTCTCTTCATTTCCCAAGTTTATCCTTTCTACTTCATCCCTTGTGACATTAGTGTTCTTCTTGTCTATTTTGAATCTTTATTATCAAACAATCTCTCCATTGCTACAAGGCCTTTTGGAACCTTATTGGTTTCAAGCTGAATGACTTCCTTTCCAAAAATACTTCTTTCCCATTCTCTATTTCAACATGAGAATTCAAGTCTATCAATTAATCCTTGTACTCTTGTTCACATGCTAAAAATTTGATTATATCTTTGTCATCTTCAAAGATTTGCCAGTTGTTGATGTTATCAGGTATAGAAGGCCTAATTTTAACTTCAACTTGAACTATGTCTTCACAAGGGATGTCATTATGCTTTAATGCCAAATTAGCCATAAAATATGTAAGGATATTTTTTGATCTATCCATCCAATCAATAGAAAAAGCATCAAAACATTCTATAGAATCCCATACTTCATTTCTATATCTTTTAAGATGAGGTTGCTTAGCAACAAATTTACTTTTAACTTGATATATAATAAATTCATAATCACCGAGAATACTTAAACATTTTATTCCATGCTTACTAGCTATCCTCAAACCAAGAAGTAGAGCTTCATACTCTGCAACATTGTTAGTACATTCAAAATATAGTAAAAAGGAATATTTAAATATTTTCTTATCAGGGGCAAAGAAAATGACACCAGCTCCATTACCATCCTTGTAGCAAGCACCATCAAAATACATTTTCCAAATTGTATTGTTATTTACTTTAGCATGTAATTCAATAGGTTCATTATTATGCATTACATTTTTTGAAATACTTACCGGAAAATTATCCATATCAAAATGACAGAGATGTGTAATCAAGCTTGTATCCACATCCTCAATAATGTATGGACTTCTAGTCTCCCTATGGATTCTTACATCCCTGCCATTCACTAGAATAGAAGCATAAGAAATATCTAATTGGATACTACCTAAGCTAGACCATTGTCTAGATAGAAGCATTCCATAATTGGTAGGAACTTCAACCATGGTAATATCCTTTTTATAAGACATTTTAGGACATGTAGGAAATTTAAATTTAACATTTTTCATTATACCTACAACAGGAAAAGATCTATTATCCATAGCATAGCATGTACCAAATTTGGTATCAACATTCATTCCTAATTATTTCATTACATCATTAGGCATAATATTCACTACTGCACCGGAATCTATCATACAATTTTTTACCAATCTATTGTTTATCAATAGAGTAAGATAGAAAGGATCAATTTGATTTCCATTTTTGTTTAAAGTAGTTCCTAGATAAATAGCTAGAGGATCCTTTACTTCTTGGTTAAGATCTTCCTTATTACCTACATTTGACAATATTTTCAAAGCTTCACTTTTACATTCAGGTATTTTAACTATTTCAAGCAAAGGAACATATATTTTAACTTGAGATAATGCATTAGACATGAAAGAACATTCATTGGGAAGATATTTACTAACCACCTTTTCTCTTACTCCTGTTGGAAAGTCATGAGGTTCTACATGTTTATCTTGAGCAATGTTTTTGTGCTTCAGCCTCCTTGGATTAGCTCCTTGGTTAGGTTTTCCTCGGTCAGCATTCACTATCCTATTCCTTAACTTAAAATTACTTCTTTCTTCCTATACTACAGCTACTATGTATGCTTTCTTCTCCTCTTCTGTTAGTTCTCTTAATCTTGTAGGGCCCTCCTGATAATCACCATATTGGTACACTCTATTTAGGTCATTCCTATAGTAGTACTCATTTGAAGAGCTATAATCATCATATCCCCACATAGGATCTATTTATAAGTTATTCACTATGGGTTTCTCATCATCATTTTGATCTTCATCCTCTTTCCAACTTTGGGCAACAACACAATGTTCATAAGAATGTGGTAGACTACAAGCTTCACACCAAGGATAGCTTTCCACAAAATGATTGTTTTTCCTCAATGGATCGGGAGTATGTAATTCTTTTTTAATTGGTTTCCCATCCTTCCATTCTATGTTATAAGGCATATCCTGCAATTTATACCTTTCATTTTTGTATGGTACTCGATTATTCTGGTTGTACTTAAAATTGTCTCTTCCATTATTCACTTGGAGGCCTTTCACCATATTTATTAGCTTATATAATCCATCTTTCTCCTTGTGTTGCTTAGGCTCTTTTCGATTGAACAACCAAGTATCCTCTCTCTTAGTGATTATGCTAGATGCCTTCCTATCATTTTCAATAGCTATAGCAATCTTGAGAGCATGTGCTAAAGTAGTAGGCTTTTGAGATCTGATTTCATAATTTGTCTTGCTATCAAAGGCACCCATATAGAAATTAATCAGAAAGGCATCAACAGGATGAACATCTCTTGGAATCCTATTTAGAACCTTATTGAATATTTTATAGAATTCAACCACAGATTCATTCTGATTTATGTTCATACTTTTCAACTCATGTGAAGCAAAAGAAGTATCATTGTGATCACCGAATTGTTCTATGAATTGATTTAAAAATTTATAATCTCTTGGGCAATAATTTTGATCCCTATTATTCTAATATCCACTATACATCCTTCCATTATTTTGATGTCTATACTTTTCATGTTGGTCATATGTGTTACGATTCACTCTATTGTTGTGGTTGTGTTGTTCTCCATTGTCCCCAATGATCTCTTCTTTCCCAATCATTGTTATTTTTATCAAGTCTTCCTCTATTGTCTAGTTCAAACAAGGGGTTGGTATGATCATTGTTAAAGGTATGCCCACTATTCTTCCTATGAAGATGATTGTAAACTCCATTTCTCTCATTCTTAAGAGCTTCTTTATCTCTTGGTGATCTGATTTTACTTCTTGTTATTCTCATTTTCCTCTGTATCTCTTCTGGTTGTCTTTTAAGAGGCATGACCATTTATTCATCTTCTGATCCTACATCAACCATCTCACAAAATACAACATCCCATTTGTTAATTCTCTTCTCTCTTTCAGTCATTTCCTGATTCGGATCATGTTGAGACTCATGTATTCCTCTATCACCTTGGAAAAAAGGATTATAATTTTTATCACTGCTCTCATGACTATGATGGATTGAATTAGGGAATTGTTCACAAGCATACTCTTGATCATCCTTATCAGGATATATCATAGGTGGTACGTAAGGCATCTTTACACTTGAAGTCCTGCCTTTCCTTAGGATTAAGTCTAATTCAAGCTTTTCTGGCTGCAATGATCTTCTACCCTACATGAGATAATAATAAAAAAATTATATAACCAAATATATCACCACTTTAAAATTGTAGAGTCACCACCTTCTTTTTAGAAGGAAATACTTTATTGTCTTCTGGATTCTTTTCTTCTAGTAGAGCCTAACCTCTATTACTAGAAACTCTAAAAAAATATCCTTAATGATAACTTTCCCCAGTAGAGTCGGCAATCTTTTGGTTCTCAAATCAATAGATTGTATTTCCTATGGATTTTTCCTATCCAATGATGAGAAACCCAATTAATTTTCCAATTGACAAGGTTTTAACCTATTCCAAGTATCAATCTTCTACAATTTTGGCTCTGCAGAACCAAGGCTGGTAGGCCTATACCCTAAAATTATCTTCCAAGTCTTTAAGGGATTTTTAAAGTAGATAATATGTGATTCAAACTACTATATCCTAGAGTATGGAAAAGTACTACTAAGATCCTTGAATTAGGAGAAATGAACTATCAAAGTGTTTAATGTAATGTTGCATGAATTTAAAGAGTTTTTGATGGATTCAAGATATGAACTAAATAGAGAAAATGGATATAGTATCTCAAAACTTTAAACAATGAAACTATGATCATAATCCAATAAACAAGAAAGACCAATGCCTTAGTCAACTATGGGCAATAGAGTCACTATCACTCCAATTCTATGTTCCAGTGATTTTTTTAGTGGCTAATATTCGCCAATTGGCTAATTTTTGAAATTTGAGAATCCAAATTTGGCTAATAATTCAAGATTTAAGGTGACCTAAATCGCCAAACTTTTACAAAATTTTATTCTAGAAATATTTAAATTGCCAAATAATTTATTTTATTAAAAATTTGAACTCAAATATTCGCCTAATATTTGATAGATGGTTAGATTCAATTCGCCTAAATTTTATCAGTTATTATAGAAATCTAAATTAATTCACCAATAATATATCATAACTGTTAGTTATAGTAGGCTTGTGCCACCAATATTAGTTGTCATTATTGATTTAAAATATATCTAGTGATCTTCATTATATTCCATGAGGCAAAAATGTTACTATCTTATTTGTAATGCTTATCGGGGCTAAGATTTCCTTTGGATTGTTGATAAATCAATGACACTGAAGAAATTTTGGGTCCTATTATAATAATAAAAATAACGATACATGTATCTCACACAATATAATGAGGATTATTTGATTATATTTTAATTAAATGGTAGCAACTAGATACTATAGAGTTCCCTTAAACCCATAAAATGTTTTCATAGTTAGCCTAATAATTTTCTATAAGAACTCTTTTTTATTTAAATATAATTATTTTCCATGGTCATTAATGAAATTTTGGGTATTGCTTGAGATTCGCCAATATTTTCTACAAAAAAATTGTGATTAAAAAATATTCGCCAATACAAATACTTTATTTTCCCAAAAAATTGAGAGATTCGTCGATAGGAATTAATTTTTTTAAAAATAAAATGAAAGATTCGCCAAGATTTTATATATTTTTCTAGAGGGGGGTTTCTTAAAGTTATCCCTGCTATGTTCAACCTTAGAGGCAGTTTTGCAAGAAAACTTATCACTTCAAAGGTGTTATGAAATGTACATGCAACCTAGAATAAATTCAAAGATATTTCAAAAGGGATAATACTTCTCAGATGAAATACCAATTGACTGAGGCCTCAATCAACAAAATTTAACCATGCAAAATGAGAAAACCAATTGAAATATATACTATGAATCAAATCAAGAAGCATGCACATCAAACTATCACTTTAAACAAGTTTTATTGGTTTATCTAAGGGACTAATTGTAAAATGATTAATGAAACAATTGCATATATAAAGAAAATGGACTTATCTTTATTGATTATGGAAAATAGTACAATAGAGTTCAAATTTGCAGTTATTGATCCATCTAATCCATCTGACTATAGTCACTATAAGTCTTATTGTCTTTTTTTTTATGTGTTGATCTTGGTATCCCTATAAGTATGAAACCCAAAGGATACAGACAAGCTTCAGATCAACACGACATTTCCTAACAAACACCTAACCTAAGATCAATAACCAAATATTTAATTACAATAATGGGATAACCAATTATCCTTATTTAATAATAGTTATCGACCGATAGGTCTCATAATAACTGTAGACACCCTAAAATGGACAGGCTTGCGATTTTGCATTAAAAACACTAATTTTCATCTATTAATTAATGATTTTTTAAATTGTTAATTAATCATCTATTTTCTTCCAAATTCATTTCATCTATTAATTAATGGTTTTTTAATCATTAATTAATCATCTATTTTCTTCTAAATTCATTTCATCTATTAATTAATGGTTTTTAAATCATTAATTAATCATCTATTTTCTTCTAAATTCATTCCCTAAATCATCTAATCAAATTCTCAAAATTAATTTTATTTAATTAATTAACCTTAATTGATTAATTACCATTAATTAATTAATTAAATTCAATTTCCTATAGTTTAAATTGAAATATTTAAACTTACTAATTAAATTCTTCCAATTAAGTTAATTTCAATTAAATTAATTTAATTTCATCAATAAAGCAATTCTAAATAAAAAAGAATTCAATTATCTCACATATTGAAAACATTAATTAAATAAATGAATTAAATATTCATTTATCTTCAAAGAGATAATTCCAATCAGATCACATGGGTTACTCCACCCATCTCTCTAGTTCAGATGGGTAACTCCACCCACCTCTTCAGTTCAAAAAGGTAACTCACAATTAGCTCTTCAGTCAACCAAACTCTATCTCCTCTTTACCAAATGAAGAGGTGGAGTTTACTGATGGCTTCTCCAGTTCCTTTTAATCTCAACTATTCATCTCCCTATCTCTGGGATTGATCTCAACCGTTCATATCATCCTCAATACCTATATAATAAACCCTTCATAACCATTTGAAGGATCCAGGATTTCAAGCTTCATGAGCCATTACTATGTCAGTTTGGTTCTAGCATTCAAGCCATCTTGCGATCACATACTTGTTTCAATTAGAAAATTCTTGACACTTCTCAAGTCATAAACGCTGCCCACACCAATACTGAGCATCAAAAACAACGTTTTAGAAGGAGTACTAGAGAGAGACAATAGAAGATTCAAGCACTTTGGGGTTTGCATTTATTTGTTTTCCTTTCTTTTCTTGTACATTTTATTGGTTACATTTCAAGTTATTCATTTTAGTAGTTCTTGGGTATTAGATTTATATCATTGTAAACCTTTGATACTAACCGCTGCCTTTGGAAAGCTTGGGAATCATGGATCATGATTAGGAGAGGCGTACATTTTGGTGAACCCGATGTGAAACAAAAAACACAAATATTTCTTATAGGTAGCAGACATAAATAATCAACTACGGCCTTACGGTCGCAGATCTAAAAATCCATCTTTTTCTCAATATTTGGGTTATTTCGCAATCACTGCTATTCTGCCGCAATTGATACCACCGAGCCACAATTGACTAGATTAATACCGCAATTGATTGTAGGCTTTCGCACTATTATTCTATCATCTTCTTTGTATCTATCTTTTGGTAGTGTTGCCACAATTGACTATTGTTTGCCGCAATTTCTTGTATTGTGCCACAATTGCCCGATCGGTGCCACAATTGAACGCACCCTACTGTAACCACCAGTATTATGCTGTAATTGATCAAAATTGACTGCAATTGAAGACATAGTGCCACAATCGACTCAACAGCCACTTTTTTGCCTATTTTTTTGGTTTATGTGCAGGGCAGACTGACAGTGAATGAAATTGAAGGTGATCAGATGCATACCAGGTGCTAGAGCATTAAGAGCTATAAGAAGGAGAACCATCAACTATCAATCACAAAAAAAGGTAATTCTTGCAATCATAGTTGAGGATCAAAGAAAAGCATACATGAGGTACATTGATTCAATTAAGAGATTCATAGGTAAGTATAAAGTCACCATTAATTTCAGCAATCTCAATAATCCTGGAGTTTCCAGATATTTAGCTATTTTGGATTGAAAGCTTTCATTTTCTGAAGATACTAAACACTTTCTTTGACAGGTACAAATTGAGGAGGCAAGATAACAATAAAACTTAAAATTCATTCACTTGTCAATTTGGGCTTAAAAAGAACAGTGTTTGTCACCCATCTCACATCTCACATTTCAGATTTGGGCTTAAAACTGATGTGGGGACTAAAATTGAACAAGGCAAAAAATCTCTCTATTTGGTGCACTAAAATTGAACGAGCAATCAAAACCTACTTTTTGGGTTTAAAACTAAACACTTGTGCTTGTATGGTGGTGAATCTTAGTTCACATTTCAAACTTTCGGAGCTTAATCAATTTATCTTGTGTCTTGAGTTTTGGGTGCACTTGCACAATCTGTTAGATTAAAAACCTTTTTACTTTTTTAGAAAGGCCTGTCTGGGGAATGCAATTCTTTCTCAGAGAATGACCTTAAACTGGTAATCCTTCCTATCGGTATATAAAGAAGGTGTGAACCAAAGTTCTGTCTTATCTAGCCAAGTTCGGGCGAGGTGTGTTGATGATAGTTTGGATCGGGTGAATATCCCTAAGGAGCCAGCATGGTCAACTAGGCTCTTAAGTGAGTCACACATGTACAAATCAATTGGATAGACACCATGGACCCTTACTACAACCTTTTTAATTATAGGCCAACCCGATCTACCTCCGAACATATACCTTATTATAGTGCAAGGGGTTGCAGAATTTCCCCTTGAGATTCCCAACATATGTGTCCCACAATATTTGTGTAGTGAAAGAGATCGTCACTCCACGGCAACAATACCTGGCAACAAAAAAAACACGGGCACCTACGTCATGGGCCTTCATGTCCTAGTAGTGTGACAATTGTTGTGTGAGCTAAAAAACATTCAAGCATTGGGCCTATAACATTGTATTCTAAAACCATTGACCTAGATTAATCTGACTGTTCATTGTTGAGACCTCGTGATAACCTCGCATCTTGAAAAAGTTGTAGAACATACACATTGTCAGTCTTCATTCTTCAAAACACAGTGTCTATTGTGCTTATTCTTTGATCAGTTTCTAAAACACAAAACAAACATCCAACTGTCAAAACAAGTCAAACGTGTTAAAGTCTAGGGTTGTCAACATCAACTATCTTGCAAATCAGAAGCCTTGTACCAGAAAATCAAAATTCTCAAGCAGTGATACCTATCTTTTAGTATTTTTTGAGACTATTTCTCATTTACCGCAATTTCTCGCATTGTGCCACAATTGAAGGAATTCCACCATAGTTAAACTGTTTATTTCTGCAATCAACTTGTTTATTACTGCAATCAGTGATAACGTACCACAATCGACCATACACTTTTCCACAATCGGTGGAGTTGTGTCGCAGTTGAACATAAATATTTTATTTCTATTTTGGCCTAAAAACCTTGAAAGAACTCTTCATTTGGTTTCAAAGACCAATTTCTATCCTAGAAAAATGTGAAGAACATTGTGTGAATCTCTAAACAGTAAAGATCATCCCTTCTCTGAAAAGCCCTATTTTTGTCTAAAACATTGTTAGTTCGAAAGCTCAGACTCGACGTATCTTGATCTTATCATATCAAACATCACCATTATCTCTATCAAGTGACTTTGTCCTAGGAAAAAGGTCAAAAAATCTTATCTTTTTACATCATCATAACTTTGAGATCAAGATATATCAAAATCTGTCCTTAGAATTACCCTTGTCCAAAGCATAATTCAAACTTCCTTAGAAAGGTTATCTTTTTTTTTTTGTTTTCTTTATATCACTTGTTTTAGTTAAAAAATATGGACCACAATATGTCTCAAACACCTCATGGAGGGCCTTACACAAGGTCAAAGGATAGAAGACAACCTGACAAGTCATATATCAACGAATTCCCCGCTTGAGAAGCAGAGAAAGAGACCGATCCTTTCGTAAATACCAGTTCTGCTCTATTCATTGAACAACCCCATGGGTCAACTTTTTTCCAAAATTTTATAGAAGCAGAGATTGAAGATGTTGAGCAAGATGTTTATTCCACACAAGTAGTTGACACTTTTGTAGAGATAAATCTCAAACATTACTTAGCCATGCTGATAAAGAAGGGAGTCAAACTCCCCACTGAATTTAGTGTGTCGATCATATGGCCTGAAAACCCTCTTGTAAGTCAAAACACTACTCAGTCCTCTCAATTACTACATATTGTGTCTCAAATCTTCCCACCATTGGTAACACCCACATTGGCACAGATGATATCCAATCAAACCAATTGTACAAACCAAGCCAAAACATCTTCCACTCAAAGCATGAGAGGCTCGCAACTAAGTGCTCTCATGGTCACTAGTATGCTCCCACCTTCAGTCACATGGTCGGGACAATCAAGCTCTCATGCTATGACTTCTATCCCATCAAATACCACCTATTCTAAAACTATGCCACTACTGTAGTCAATTCCTAATAGTCTTGGGATTAACACCTCATGCCCACAGGGATCCATCTCTATAGGTATGACTTACAATTAATGCCCACCCAAGCCTACACCTTTTCCCATTCTGACATCAAGCCAACCTCCGCAATAGAAACCCCAGCTTCAATTTCCTCAAATCCAACTCCAGGAACAACAACCCCAGCTTCAGTTTCCACAATTCCAACCCTAGCTTCAGTTGCCACAATTCCAACCCCAGCAACAGCAACCCCAGCTTTAGTTGCCTCAAATCCAACCCCAGAAACAACAACCCTAGCTTCAGTTTCCACAATTCCAACCTTAGCAACAACAACCCCAGCTTTAGTTGCCTCAAATCCAACCCCAGCAACAACAACCCCATCTTCAACCCCAACCTTAGCAAAAACAATATCAACCCCAACAGTATCAACCATAGTTTCAACAACAACGACATTCCCAATCCCAACAACAAACCCATCAAAACCCACCATGGGATACTCATGTGCCCCCATTTCAAAACCATGCAGTGGGAAATCAATATCAAGTCCCCAGGATGAAATCCTATGTTCCTACTGAAGGGGCTTAGAGGCGCAGCCTCATACCTACTACAACACAGAGGAACATTATCACACATCAGCCTAAGTATCAAACGGACATGTTGATGTAACAAATGCAAACCCTTCAAACCCAAATGATGGATATGCAAAATTAGGGGCAAAATAAATCCTACACTGCAGAGGATTTATACCCATACCCCTTTGATCACTCTCTTCACATGTCTCCATTCCCAACTCACTTCTCGGTACCAAAATTTGACAAATATAGGGGCAATACCAACCCTATTGAACATATCCTAGAGTTTTTTGCTAGTTGCATCAAAGTTGCACATGATGAGACATATTTAATGCAACTGTTCCCACAAAGCTTAGCCAGACCAAAAATGGAATGGTTCTCACATTTACCTCATGGCATTCAGTCTTGGGGTGAATTGGCTGAAAAGTTCATCGAGCGCAAGGTCAGTATCAAGGACCTTTGTGATATCAAATAGAAAGATGGAGAGTCTTTTGTGAAATTACTACAGAGATGGAGGAATACTATAAACCGAATAACATATGATGTGTCTGAACAAGACTTAATAGTTATGTTCGTTGACAATTTGATTCCAGACATGTCATTCAAAACATAATTACAGTTAGCTCCAAACTTCACACAACTCATTAAATGAGGAGCTCGTTGTGAGAAGAACTTAGTTAAATGTGGAATCCTTGTAGATCCCACCCAAATGACCACAAACAAAAATGAAACAGACAAATCTAAGTGGTGGAACAAAAACAAAAATGTCACCAATGATGGTGTCATTGATGTGAAGATAGTCAACTATGCACAACCCAAAGTGTGACTGCAAGGCACACCTGTGGCCAAGCAACAACCCACCGGGCCCACTCAAAAAGCATACACTCAAAACCAACCTCCCACTACTACATTTGACCTCATTTTTCTACCAATCATTTCGACCATCAATTAAAAAGATTTAGGTTGGTCAGATTATAGAAGGAAAACTTCCTTTTTTTTTTAATCCATGCCCGTGTTAGTCAAAATTTTGACCCATACCATGTAGGTCACAATTTTGACCAGCACGGGCATAAATTTAAAAATAAAAAATATTTAGCAGCTCATTTCATTGTTTGGTTTTAAGTTGGGAGCGCGAAGGAGCTGGAGCCTAAAAAATATTTCGCATTTTCATTTTAAGTTGGGAGCGCGAAGGAGCTGGAGCCTGCGATTGTTTGAAGTTTTATTTGGTGAGAGTAAAAGGAGGATTGCTTGCCTACAAGGGTTTCTACTGTGGTTTGGTGTAAAAGGAGGACCGCCTACCTGCGAGCTATTGCCACTATGATTTGGTGTAAAAGGAGGACCGCCTGTAAGGATTTCCTTACTCTGCATTTGTTTGGCATTATTTTATTGGCTACCTACTTAGGGCCCATGAGCAATGTGCTAGGGCATCATGTATTTGGTATTTGCTAGCACATTTTTAACATTTTTGTTACTGGTATTTGTTTTCTTCCAACTTGGAATGTCAAATCTAACTCCATAGGAAGTCTACCTGGAGTCATAGCTTTCAATTGCAACCGGTCTAAGATCATTTGGTGGAGAAATCTGAAAGAAATCATGTGACAGTCATCTACAGACCATTTTTGACATAAAACTAGGGTAGTCAGCTTTCTACAGCCGGTTTTCTATGGACTCTTTTAGACCAAGTGTGACTGTATACACACTATGGCTTCAAAAGTGCTTAAAAAGACCACAAATAACAAAGAAACCATAGACTCCTTGCACTCCAAGGACTCCAAACCTTCATCAATCTTTAATAGTTTCTAAAAATGAACAAACCTCAAAGGAATAGGGCTCAGTCCACCGAGAACCCCAAAATACACAAATTTAGCACTTTTAAACCCTTAATCCAAGGGTTTCTTAAATCTCCTACCTCCGATCACTTTTAGGTCCAATAGGTGGTTTACTGAGTTTAATTGAGTGCAAATATTTGACAACCATTGGTGGTCTACTGAGTCTAATATGTTGGATTCTTCCTTAGGATTAGTTAGAGCACTAGAGAGACATTCTTTCTTTATTGAAAGTGTATTCAATCAAGGAGAATCCATACTTTTGATGATGTTCATAGTTCAGGTATATTGTGACTTGTTAGAATTTTATTTTTACCATTCTACTCTTGTTTGGAGCTGTTGTTGCAATATTCAAAGAGATAAAATTAAGGTTCCATAATGTATGAATGAGCTCATGAATTATTGGGTTAGTTGATGTTCTTATATGTAGTTTCATGTAGTAGTTTAGAAACCATTCTTGATTTTTACTAGACTTATGCAAGGTTCTTTTCATCAAATAAAGGTTAGATTTGAATATCTCAATTTTCTCATCATTAAACATACATTCCATGTTTTGGTAATGCTAGCAGAATTGGTTAAATTCTATACTTATATTCAACAACAAACTTATATGTTGAAACCAAAACCAAACAACAACCAATGAAAGAAAATCCGTGGACAAATTAGAATCTTCTTTAAACATTTTAGTTCAACACTTATCAGGGGCTTCATACAAATTATTTAACAAAATATCTCAAAGGGATAAGGTGAAAAATTAGTAGGAAACATGGGTGGCATCTTA
>MU224035.1:161781-193987 GCA_018584345.1 Thuja plicata
TAAATCAATTAATCATAGGGGTTTTAGCTAATAATCATTTTAGATTTAGGAATTAAATTGTAATGTCAGATTTATGCAAATTTTGGTTTTCTGCATTTGAAACTCAGTCGATTAAAGTCAATTAGGATAAGAATTTGCCTAGAACAATAGGACTTCGAGGATGAGAAAATGCACCAAAATTGATTAAGTTATTAGGTGCCAATTTTGGGGTGTTACAGTATGCACTCTAAGCAAATTATATACAATGGAAAGATAATGATCAAAGTAAAAGAGTGGCTATGTACATTGACAAAAGGCCAAAACAATGGGGAATATTGTAGGTTTTATAAATAGTACATGACTTGGGTCAACTAATAAGCAACCCAATTGTATATTCGAGGCAGGCAAGGGAAATTGTGTATTTGTATGTGTAATAAAATCAATAAGTGCAGGGGCGGAGTTGATAATCGATTATAATTTGTATCACATAGATAAAAAAAAGTTACTATCATGGGGGTGGTACAGACTATATAACATTTAAACCAACCTCCAATTAATGACTCCAATATACCATTTTATTTTTAAGTTTTTTTGCTAAGTCTATTGGTTTCATATCGCTAACATTTTTATATTTAGTCTTTGTCACAAAGTGACATTGATTTGACATATAGCATAGATAGGGATGTAGCTCTTGGCCCTTCTACGCACTAGTTAAACCTCATTGTAATTGTATAAATTAGATAGAAGCAAAATTTTATATTATTATGTTCTTTTATTTAGGGTTTTGGAGTAATTTTGATGATGTTACTAATATTCTTGTCACAGACGAATATTCAAGGAAAGGGAAAGGCACCTACAATACCTGAGGACATCTATATAGATCTGGACTCACTATTAAGAAATAATTACATCACATATTCCACAAACCCTATCAAAATTATGAAAAAGATGCAAAAAAAATTAATAGAGAAATTATTGATTTGGCATACATAAACCCTCAAACTGATGAGATAAAAAATAGGGTGCAACAATTGATGCAGAGAGTACAAAACTTGCAAGTAAGTAGTAGTGAAATATTTAATTATAACATAAGTTCAATAATGGTTTATATTTTATACTCTTTTATATCATGAACTAAAATATGTACGTGTTATTTTAAGAGGAATTTTTGCATCCAAATCAAGCTGGTGGACATGGTTAGAGTACTCCAGGTAGTTCAGGTGATGACCATGTTCTATACATTAAAAATATTCATTAATACCATTGATTCCATGGTAGTAAGAATTTCTATGATGATGTGTTTTTCTTCTTGAGGACACCTTTGAAAACATCTAGGCACAATTCATTGTATCAATCTGGATAGCTATTGATCCTTGAGGTTTTATTCATGCATATTTCTAAAACCACTATTTTCATCATTGATTATGCATGGGGTACTGATCTAGAGCATCCTATTAGGATCCCATAGATCCATTCAACCCTTCAATATAGGCTTCATATAAGAGGAAAATTGAACCAAATATTAGGTTTCATAAATACTTCCAACAATATCACTCATCAAGCAAATTCTACTCAACGTCTGCATTCATTATTCAATCTGCAACTAAAGGTATTCAATCTACAAGAACTTCTACAATCTTACATAATTTACACCATCCATTAGTCTTTTAAAATATAAAGTAACAAATAGGTCACAACGTCAATATCCCTATATTCTAATCAAATCATTATAAATACTGATTCATATTCAAGTTGGTTCTATCACTCAATTTATCATGCTCTACAAGCATTCAACATTACCTCTACATTTTTCACTGAGGTATTCACCCCTTACCATCCTTTAGGCTTGCATGAAACTTCAATACATGTATCCCAATTATACTTCAAGCATCCCATAACCAACTTTGAGTCCTCGCATTCTGTCATTTCATACCTGCAACCACACACATTTATCCAAACAAGGATATGCTTATTTGATTCTGACTTTGTCCCAATTCCTTACTAACATTAGGTATTGTCCACATAAATTGTTAGTGAGAATAGTCTCTATCCATTTCATATCAAAAAAACAAGAAAAAATTAGATCATACACTGATTAAAGATCAAACTCCAAATTGATCCTACAAATGACTGTTTCATAATCATAACTTCATTCTCAGTTCACACAAGCATTAGTGACAGTATCTAACACCTTCAAATCCTTCATTTGAGTTTCATGTAGACAAAAACATATCATGTCCATGCATTATTAAAAACCTTTACAACTGTCATTGTAGCATCAAACTAATTAGATTGTTCCTTGACTTTTCTTCCTTATAACATGTCAACTTCTTTATAAAATGCTTATCAAATACATTGACAAAGTCCATTGAAGATGTTTCAAACTAGACAAACCACTTGATACCTATAACAACCCATCAATCATAAATTAAAATCCAACAATACTAATTAATTCAAGGTTTATGATTCTACTATAAATTCCCAAAATCTAATTAATTTTGAATGGTTAAAAGAAGAGTTATAATTAAACCCTTGACAACAGGTCTGGTTAAGAGGGTTTTACACAACTTTTACAAAATCTATTAAATCTATCCCGAAATTTCAAGGCTAGATATAGGTTTGGGTTTATTATAAACTTAACACACTATCCTTCATTTCAAAATCAAAACAAAATGTGAACCAAACCCTTTATGAGCCACAAATGCATAAAAATCTCAGAAAAAACCATGATTATCAATCATATAATCTGATACAAAATAACAAAAACTTGACTATTATTTATTGAAAAATACATTACATTTGATTATGATAGAGACTACCCTCTATTTCTCCTTTCTCCCTCCTTATACATGTTCTTTCACTTACCATTTTGATTAAAACCCATGACTGTCCTCCTGCAGGGTCTCCATGACAGTCAGAGATGCAATTGCTTAAACCTTGAAACGCAACCTCAAGACTGGAGTCTCCTCACTATATTAGACCAATTCATTTTTTTATAAGGTTCATGTTAGTTACAAAATTTTCATCTCCCCTTAAACCAATAATGATAAAATTTGGTGCAAATGTTGCAAAATTGCATTTTTGCAACATTGCACTTTGTACAACTTTTGAGCAATATTGCATTTTTGCTCCTCTTATCCTCATATTTTGACATAGACCTTCAAAACATGTACCAATGGACTATAAATTAGTAATTATAATATATTTTCCTTTCCATAGCCTCCATTACATATTTTTCTCCTCTTATCCATTAATGTGTTATTGCTCATATATTTAATGTTTTTGTATATTTAATGTATTATTCTTCAGGTGATGTCCATATTCTTGTGCAGATGCCACCTCATCTGAGGTCATCATACCCACCTATATTTCCAACTGTAATGTTGGAAACATGTAGCATACAGACATCCACTAGTGCACAACATACTAACCCCAGATTTGGTAGATCCCTCTTTTTCTCTATCTTTTGTTATGTGTTTATTTCCCTTGAAGTGTTCTTTCTTGGGGGAATTTCATGGTGGATTCATTTTCTACATCAATAAATGTACATGAGGATGTAGAGGAAACTAGTGGTGATACCATACCATCATTTCCTGGATCTTCCTATATTTCTAGTACGGGAACATTGCGGACCACATTGGTGGTGAGCGCAGAAATTATTCCCTTAAAGACAGAGAAGGTTTGAGGTACTTTAAAATTATTATTATATATATTCTAATTGTAATTTACTTATTGATCACTCATTTTGGACTAATGATCCCATGATTTTTTGCTGGAAATGATATTTTTATAAAAATCTTAATGAAATTGCATTGGAGATCTTTGGGCCCACGATACGTAAATGGTGGAATAAGAAAGAAAAAAAAGTTAAAATATGAACTTACAAACCGTATGGTTGGGTTGTTTAGAAATGACACATTCGACAAAAATAAGGTCCTTGACAAAGATGGCACATATCTAAATTATTTGAGGGAGCCATATAGGACACATTTAGAGAAGAACAAAAAGTAGGAGCGTCTCCCATGATTCTAGAGAGGGAGTGGAAGGACATGATTTTGGATGCAAAGGGGAGAGTTGAAAGGAAAAAAAGAAATACACCACCAGACATAAGAAGGTGTGTGATACTATTTAAAATGTGATTATGTACTAATTACTCTTTATATTTATATAATCTAACATATTTCAAAATTTTCATAGACTTCTCGACACATCAAAGGCAACTAATGCAAGACAAGAAAAGCATGGACAACACAAACTTGGCTTTGGTGGTTATATGAAACTTGTCGCCCAAATTGTAAGTATTAGTAAATGAAATATCACATCAAAATAATAAATTAAAAACCATTTTTTTAATCAAACAATACAAGAAAAATTCATGGTATTAAGGAAAAATGTAGGGCTCTAAATTCAATAGAGCGCCTACAGATGATGACATCAAAATTGGCCTCCAACAAGGCTATGTAGCCGTGGTTGAACGCCTAAGAGAATTGAGTGAGAAAACATGAAATTATAGTGCATCTGTCACACATGCAAATAAGCTAAATGAAAAGTATTTAAAATTGAATACTTGAGCAATAATCTATTTGATGTTAATTTCCAACACAAAGTGACTATATTTGTTTTAAATAAGAAAGCAATGATAACAGTGTGCATGACATTGGAGTGCAGCCTGCTAATCATGGAACACAACTTACACATGATGAATTTCATGGTGTGCATCCCAGTATTGGAGGTATTCATTTTCTATATAATTTTTTTATGTAATTATTAATATAATTAAACATATTAAATTGAAATTAGTGTAGTAATTAATGTAACCTTTTTTGCCTATATTTTAGAGCATGTAGACTGTGGTGACCAAGTTGAGAATGATCTGGGTAGACAAAATCAGGAATGTGATGTGCCCCCACCAGGAAAAGAGGACCATTTTTATTCCTTTAAATGAATTTAATTACAATTGGTGTATTGATTAATGTAACATTTCATGTTTCAACTCTAGAGGATCTAGAGGGTGTTCAGGATGTTGAGGATGAGCCTAGACAAAATGATCAGGAAGGCAATGTGGCCCCATTAGGTAAAGAGAACCCCTATAATGTTCTTTTAAATAATGAAATACTTGTAAAATTAATAATAAAACTTATGAATTTAACCCATTTCTTTATTATTATAGAGGACCTCTCTTTGCATACACATCCTCATCGTGAGTACAAGATTGTGCATATATTAACTAGATCATGAGCAAAGGGAAGAAGAACTGAAGAGGGGATAAATTATGAATGTTAATGAATGTTACATGTTAATTAATTATATGTATTAATGAATGTTGCATTTTAATGAATGCTATGTGTTAATGAATGTTGTGTGATAATGAATGAATGTTATGTTTCACTAATGGATTAAAGATGTTAGACATAACGGGGAATTTAGAGTGATATTAGGGGGGGAGGGGCCAAATGAGCTTCCACCTTCACATGGTTGGCACTGTTAAGTAAATAATATTAAATTATTCTTGAAATAAGGAGAAGCTCAATAAGGTAACACACTTTTCAATATTTCATTATTATCCACTATTAATCTTATTGATGCTAAGCATCTTGTTTGTAGGTTTTAGATTCAGTGTTGCAGGTTGTGAACATGCATCTACGAGATAGCTCTCCATTACAAGTGAATGCATGTCTCAATGGTTTTGTGAGTTTATTTTGTTCTAAAATATATACACTACCTCTTTTCATTCCTTAACATTTGTCCATTTTGTTGATTCAATTTTTTTTTTTTTTTTTTTTTTGGGGGGGGAGTCTATGAGATAATCAAATCTATAGAAAACATTATACGTCATTTATGAACAAAATTTAATTTTATTGATTACATCATATAGTACATTGATCACTTGGATAGAATCTTCTCGTTCAATTTTGTACTTAAGTGATATTCTTAAGTTTCTCTTTAGCCCAAAGAGTGCACATTTGTTTCCATTTAATGTAGCTTTGTTCAATGCATAAAGAAGACATATAATAATTAGTACTAATAGGTTGGAAAATAGATCTAAATATATTTAAAGTGAACTCTTATGATGATTATATGGTGACTATCAGGATTTAGGTCAATCTTTTGACATTTTATGTTGCAGAGACATCAAATATTCTCAATAAGATCCTATAGATCCATTCAACCATTCAACATAAGGTTGTATATCAAAGGTAGACTTGAACCAATATTAGGTTTCTCAAACATTTCAACACATTTTCCTCATCAAATAATATTCATTCAATGCATTCAAGGTATTAGTGTTAGCACAACTCAGAGGGGAGGTGAATTAGTTATGTTCCCAATTATTATAAACTTTAAACTTAAACACCAATTACTCAATTCAAATCAGAAACCTCAAGAACAATACCATAATACAAGAATATATTGTCGAGGAAAACCCTATTATGGTAAAAACACTAGTGGGAATTAGCACCCACAAATAGTGTACTAAGAGCATAATGTCCCTGTTAGGAGATCTAGCTCTGTTAGGATTTGAGTATTACATTTAGTACAAATACTTGTTAAAGGATGAACCCTATTAGGGGTGATACAATTAGGTTCACTTCCCAAGCATAATTATCAAATGTGAAGGTTAAACCCATCTTCTAGATCCACTGTCCAAAAAGAAAGTATAGAGATATACTTATAACAATGAACTGACTGATAGCAAGTTTCTTTTCTTATACATTTCCAATAAAGTGCATTACAACCACAATCACTTCTCTATATTAGAAGAATTTGTATCCACATATTCTCGGCATTCCATCCACACCTTACAACAACAAGGAATGACTTTCCTTTATACAACATACACCAAGCAATTAGGTCAAATAGTTAAGACTTTCCCAATGCACAAATAAAAACATGGACCCTTTTTAAGATACACACAGTACCTTAAATAAGTAAATATTAAATATAAATCATCAATTACACACCAAGACCATAATCCAAGCTCATCATCCTCTTAACACATAACACCACTATAGTCGGCCATTAATAGGTCTCTGCAAGATCACACATCACAACTGATGTCACCAAGAACCCAGAAACCCAAGAATCACAAATAATATTCTCCAATATGTCTTCTGTCATGCCTCAAGCTTGCATAACATAACATATTCTCACATCCAAGTTAACCCAAAAACTTAGACACTAACTCTATCATAATTCTTAGTCACTGCTCTATAACCAATCTTCACCAAAATAGTCATAACTCAAGAAAACAACCATATTAAATCTAGTGACCTTAGACATAAGGTATAAACACATTCCTCTACATTATTTCATGTTCACATACTCTCATACTTCATATAATGTTCATACACATCTGCCATACCTGCATGTTCCTGTCATAACCAGTCTATCTGAGACTCCTGATGAAACCAACTAAAAACATATGTTTACATAAATGAAAAAACATGTTTTTCAACACCTCAAATAAAAACAATCCAAACAATCTCCCCCTTTAGCATTTATGATAGCATATGATAAAAACCATCAACCTAAGAGTACCCTTTCTCAATATCCTCTTCGCAACTCCCCCTAAGGTAGTAGGGGTTTTCCACCTAAGTCTCTCCCCCTTTGACATCAATGGAAAAGGGTCCCACAATTATTTTCCTTCTTTGTAGAACTCATGACTGCAAGATGTATCTTTTTCAAATCATCATTCATGCAACAAAATAGGTGCATGATCACCCAAATATGTTTTGTAGTGTTCTTGCGATCATTTCCCTTGAGGAGTAGATCCAAGCATCAAGTCTAGTGAATAGTATATCTCTGATAGCTACTTGATTAATGCATTCATGCATAATATAGCTCTTTCAAGGAGGGGTTCTCACCCCAAGAATACATCTGAGATACTCAAAGGTATCTTTTGGCAAAGGTTTAGTGAATATATCTTCTATTTTCTCCTTTGTACTGATGTATTACAAACTGACTTCCTTTTCTTCAACCTTGTCCCTCAAAAATTAATACTTGATTGAAATATGTTGAGTCTTTTAATGCATAAAAAGATTCTTTGACATGTTCACTGTGCTTGTGTTATCACAATGTATAACCACTATTTCTTCAAAGGTTATCCCAATATCCTTTAGCATCCACTTCATCCAAACAACCTATGTGTAATTTATAGCAATAGCTACATACTCTGATTCAGCAGTTGATTGAGCTACACAATCTTTCTTCTTACTCAACCATGAAACCAACCTATTACCAAGAAAAAAATGCACCACCACTAGTGCTCTTTCTATCATCAACACTACCTACGCAATCTGCATCATTATAAGAATGCAATGTAAAATCATCAAATTTTTCATACCATAATCTGTATTCCAATGTTCCTTTCAAATATATGAATATAATTTTGACTACAACAAGGTGAATCTCCTTAGAATCAGCTTGAAACCTCACAAAAATTCCAACTACACTAGCTATGTCAGGTCTAGTGTGAATTAAGTAATGCAAACCTCCAATCATGGACCCACATTTTCTCTAAAAGATGCTTTGAGATTCATCAGTAGTAGTAAGCTTGCATTCAATAACCATGGGTTTTCTAATAGGTTTACAATCTTCCATCCCAAACTTTTTTAGCGACTCCTTAAGATGCTTGGTTTGAGAGATAAAAATGCCATGTTCATTTTGAGTAATTTGAAAACCAAGGAAGAACTTCATTTCACCAATCATAGAAATTTCAAATTCACATTTCATTTCTTCAACAAATTTCTTGCTCATTTTATCATTGCATCCAAAAATAATGTCATCCACAAATAATTCAATGATCAAGATTGCATCTTCACTAATTCTTAAGTACAAATTACTATCTATACTACCTTTTCTGAAACCAATATTTAATAAATACTGAAGGCATTATATTTTACCATTAGTATACATAAGGAAAAACATGATCTACACCATCGATTTTCACTAGACCAACAGACAGGGCACAACACTACCCAACGCCAAGGTTACCCGATGACAAAAAGGTTAATGGAACCCGATGAGTAACTACAATGCAACCTGATGGAATAGAAAAGAGAGGAGCCCAACATACAAAGGGAACCCGATGAATAGTTCAACAAAGGAACACCGACAAACTTTCAGTTCAACCCGATGACCAAGAAACGATAATCAATTACATCCCGCAAAAAGTGGATTTGACTTTCCACATCAGATAAATCACTAAAGTTGTATTTAAAGCTTCTTGATTTGTTTTTATATTCATTATGTGTGGAGGAAGAAATGTAATTAATACTATTTTAATCAGTTTTATTGTTTTAAAACATGCAAACTAAAGATCAAGGTCAAGTTGTAAACCTTGGATCTAAGAGTTAAACATTGGAATGCATGATTCTAAGATAGGTCAAATACTCTATAAATAGATGCTCAATCTATTGTGAACATGTTGTTCAATGAAGATTGTAGCCATGGAGAGTATCTAAAGACCATATAGAGATTTCCTGCACAAGAATAGAAATGGATCAAATCAGTTCAAAGAACAAGAACACAGGCTACCGACGAGCAGAAAAAGGTATTCATCAATCACTATAGGTGATATTTATATTTTGAGAGCTTTAATGGATCTGTGATCAGAAATTATAGATTTCATACAGTCAATTCAATCATTTTTATTCATTCTAACAAGTGTAGTATGCATAAGAAATCCTTTTAAGAAAGGTGTACTTAACAGTCTTATTTTAAATCTCTTAACTGAGTGCACACTTAAATTAGTGTTGCTAAAGCTCTTAACAAAGTAGATATTAACCGGTCTCCACCTTAATACTCCTAATAGGGTAGATCATTAGAAGTGATCAATTATAAGCCCTCCCTTCCATTCTCCAAATAGTGAAGTTTTGTGGGTGCCATCCCCACTGCAGTTTTTACTTCCTAACAGGAGTTTTTTGCGATATCATATCTTGTGTTATGTGTTTATTAATTTCATGAATGTTTCTATGAATGTTGCTAACTATTAAAGATTGTGAAGTAATGGTACATGCATAAGAAAGAACAACAGTAATGTTCGGTAATATAGTAATGAATGATTACTAATGATGAATGGTGACAAGTGTTAAAATTTTTAGAGGTACTGATTCACCCCTCCCCTCTCAGTACTACTTCCCATTAATTCCAACAATTGGTATCAGAGATAAGTCTCTTCTTGGAAAGCTTAAAGGCTTAAGAGCAAAGATCATACAATGGAGAAGTACAAACTTGATAAGAATATTGAGAATAAAAAGCTTGAGATATAGATGTTCTATGAATAGTATAAAGAAGCTAGAATCAAGATGAGAGAGCTGCTGGATGAGAGGAAAGGTATGGCTACCCAAAGTAATGAAAAATATTATCGAGAAGAAGAGATTCCAAATTTCTTTGAATCTTGAGGATCAAATGCAAGTAATGCATCAGATACATTAGAAGAGAACATCATGAATTTGAAGGAGGTCAATCAACATCTGACAGAGCAAATAAAGATGCTACAAATTGGTCAAGAAAGCCAGATGGTAAGAATGATTGATGTGATGAGTTCTGCTCGACAAGCTAAGACATAAAGAACACTTGTCATTGATGATAGAAGGAAGATTATAGAGAAGCTATAGGAAAAGGAGTTAGAAATCAAATGACATGTTGAGCATCACCATGAGAACACAAATCAGATTATTCTAATGAGAAAAGAAGTAGACATAATCAATAGAGAACTCATTGAAAGAGTACAGGCTATCGATGAACTAAGAGAAGAGAATGAAAAGCTAAAGCATGAGCTTAGAATTCAGAAACAACATAATAAAGTTATTAGAAAGGTTGAAGAGAGAAATAAAATAATGGATGATTTTCTTGAAGGATAACGAAGAGTCAACAACAACAACGGTTTAGGCTTTACCGAAAATGGAGAATCATCAAACCAAGCCAATCCAAAGAATGTCTATGAAAATCTAAGACCAAGAAAGATGACATGCAAGAACTAAGGAAAGTAAAGGCACCCATCAAATGTATGCCAAGGAAAAATAAAAGGTATTCCTAAATCTACATCTTCATTCATAGGATTCTGTTATAAATGTTACAAGAAAGGACATAAGGCTTATGAATGTAAGACTAAGATAGACCAACCAAAGAAGGAAACCTACATGGACAAATACTGTCCTACATGCAAGATGAATGGGCACACATATGAAGAATGCTGGAAAAATTAAAGACAAGCATGGAAGCCTAAAGGTCAAGAAATCCCTTATCAACCAAAGAGAATCGGTAATCAATATGTATGGGATTACAATACTTGGATAAACTGTACAACATGTGGTAGATATGGTCACATAGCTACAAAATGCATGAGAGCATGGACCAAAAGGTCTAGAGGGTGGTCAAACCCTGGAATGGCATGCTTACACTATCATAAAGTAGGTCATCTCAAGAAATATTGCAAAGATTGAATGACAGAGACAAGCACATATCCCAATGGAAATACCATTGAAGATATCCATAGGGCTAGAGATAAAATGTGGAGAAAAGCTTCAAGCAATGATGAATTTGGACCAAGAAATACAAATGGTGACACCCCATCCAATGGATCCGGTGACATCACCATCCCCGCTTGAGCTGAACAAGTAAGTATGCAACTACATTACACCAAGTCATATTTTGAATCAGTTCCAATATACAATTGATAGATATTTAAAATCTGCATGAATAAAGATGTATATTATGTTACTTGTTATAACTCTGAGAAATCACCCCATCGGTATATACACATACCGATGGGATAAGATGTCCTACACTTACTGTAAACTATTGATCAACACATAAAGTGGCTAAGTTGCCAATGTAACTCGACACTCGTCAGTAAGAAAGCAAAGTTTAGAAGTTGTCATGACAGAATACTGATACCCGTCGATAAAAGCAATATTGGTAAAAACTATCTTGAGCATCCTAGACATCACCAAAAATAATTTTAACAAGGTCTTCCTGACAGACTTCGTCTTTATGTCCTGATGATTCATTGAGCATTTATTGCTAACTTAGGGCAAAAAGTCTATAAATAGATGATGGGACAACTTCATTTGCACCCATAATTTGAAGAGAAAGTAGAGCAAAAAACTGAGCGATTGAAGAGTAGAAAGAAGAATAATCCTTGAATTGATTCAACACACAAAAACCAGATCAATAACCATTATCATAGATCGAAGTAAGTACCAAGGGAACCAAAAGAACTTTAAAGTTATTTTCAAGAAAGCCCTAATTTCAAGAAAGCCCTAAAACTTGAAAAACAATGGCAACCACTTCAAGAACCACTAAGATCAAGAATGATAAATAGAATGTGGTTAATTTGATTAAGAATAGCACTTGTATAGATCCCAAATACAAGATATGCCTAGAGATTGCATCGCAACTTGATGAAACCGGCGCATTCTCTAAGATTCCACCTAGGGTTTTGTTCATAGAAGATGTTAGGTCTTATATTCACTGCAAAATTGCCGAGATAGGTGATTTAGAGATGGATGAATCTTATAAGAAGCTTTTTGATGTCGAAGGCAACCTAAAGGAAGAATAAAAACACTTGGAAGTCAAAGGGTTAACTAATTCCCTACATTTCCCAAGGAACTTGAAAACTGATTGGATCAGGTTGGTTCTTAGCTGAATGCATGACAAGAAATTATGGTTGGATCAGCCTAAACAAATCACCAAGGATGTCCTTCATGCTATCACTGGTTATCCAATAACTGACAAGCCTAAGGCACACAAGCATCCTTCCAGGCCTGAAGTTGAAAAGCTGAAAAAAGCTGAATGGGACAACAAAGGTCTCAAAGTAAACACCATCACCGACGAAGAACTAAA
This sequence comes from Thuja plicata, assembly GCA_018584345.1. NCBI lineage: Eukaryota > Viridiplantae > Streptophyta > Pinopsida > Cupressales > Cupressaceae > Thuja > Thuja plicata. Next base: position 174,610 of record MU224035.1, read on the forward strand.
ATTTGGTGCATGTGTGATTGGTTAAAAAATATTTTAGGAAAGTAGGTTGAACAACATATCCTCAACATCAGTCAAAACTACCTACAAAATAGTAACCAAGGGCATACAGATGGATCTATGTGAGATCCTTCTCAAACAACTTGATGAGAACATGCACACAATTAGGTCTTCAAAGACCAACACATGTAAGCTTGGATCACTTATCATGTGTATCTTTTTCTATTTTCAAGAATACTTTCCTTCAATAGGAAAATTAAAATGGGACACTACCAAACTGGTAACACAAGAGATTAGTGAACTGATTAAGTCACTAGGGGACAATTTTGAATCCTTTATATGTGCATACTTCCTTGAGTTCAAGGAAAAGATGATGGAAAGGACAAGGATCCCTGAGAAATTGATAGAAAAGCATAAGGATGAAATATGTTTTATGGTGGATATAGATTTCACCCACATCAAATTGGTTGTACCAAGGATAGCTTGGTTAGCACCATTAGATTATGAAATCAATATTGATCAAGCAACCAATGCCATTGATGTATTAATCAATGAGCATATTGACATCAAACAACCTAGGTTTGGAACCTATGAAGAGGCAAAATCAAAGATAAAATGAGGCCTATAAATCAAGAATACTATCAATAAGAAAGACAAAATGGTCAAGAATCTTAAAAAGATTCTATCGGTTATAGAGGAGGAACAAGAACAACAAGAAGAAACCAATGAATAAGGCACCATTGGTGAAGGGAATGATGATCAGATATCAGACTCTAAGAAGACTAAATTTGATACACCACATCCAACAAAGAAGTAGAGGACAAGAGGTCAAACTGCCAATACCGATACTACACCTATCAAGAAAGGTTAAGTAAGGACCTACAAAAGGAAGTAGCCAACAAAGCCAACAAAACAACAAACTATGAAGGAAACACCTCCAAAGAGGAGAAAAAGGTTGGTTAGGACAAAGGCTGACATAGAAGACTCAAAATATGATGATACCAATGTGGTGAAGAAGAATTTCAGGAATCAAACTATTGATGAAGCTGCTGAACATATTGCTACATCTGGCACCATGTCTGACAAGAAAATTAGACAATGGGACACACTACAACCAGAGGACAAGAATAAAATGCAAGATACCATCATATAGGAAATAGTCAAACACAAATATGTACCATCCAAATTCATCAATCAAATACCAAAAGAGCTAGGTAAGAGATTGTCTCAACAATGGTCATATGCTCTTCAAATCGAAAGAGAAGCAAGGGAGAGGGTACTTGTAACAATCATGCCTCCTGAATCTAAGATGGAAGAAATAAAAGAGATCATGAAGAAGCACTCAAGCAAGTTTGTAGCCAAAATAAGGGCTTACAAAGTGCTTGAAGTCAAGTTCATAGAGCTAGACAAAATGAATGAAACAAAATGGAGACAACTCCTAGATCTGCCAACAGAGTCAACAAGTCATGAGAAACAACCACATCTCACCAACACACCTCATAGAGAGGAGGAGAAAGAAAAGGTAAGTCCTCAGCCCATTACTTTGGATAATAAAGAATACATGGAGAAAATTGATTTGGAAAAGGTTATGAATGGTCTTGACATTCAAGACATCACACATTATGACTCTGATAAAGATCCAAAGAAAAATGATGATGTAATATTCATTACACTAAAGGATTAGGGAAAGAAACAAGATTTGAAGACTTCATATGATAAAGATATGAATGTTGTTGATGAGACATGGCAAGACACATCAGTCATGGACTTAACAGAACCAGACCCTATAGAGGAGAAACAAAACAATGAGGATGTCACTGCTCAAAAAGATCAAACCAACGAGCAGGACACCACTCAAGATATAACCCAAGCTACCACTCAAAGAAACATGCCAGTATTAATGAAGGAAATCAATATATTGGAGGGTAATACTATAGAGGACATAAGCACACACAAGGACAAGGGTGATGGAGAAGAAAAAGAAACCACAGATAATACAATAGATACAGCTGCAGAGAAGGTTGCAACTGATGTTCGGACAGATAAGCCTGCTGATCAAAATAAAGAGGAAACACAAAAGGAAGAAGGGGAAAAACAAAAAGAAAAAGGTGAAGAAGAAAATAAAGATGAGTTGGAGAAGAAATCAGAAGAAAAATCTGCAAAGACACCTAAGGTTGATGGAGAGACATCTTCACCAAACTGATAGGTACAACCTGAGTAGAAGACACAAGAAGCATCTTCCACAAAGCCTTCAAGAAATTTAGAGAGGACAAATGAACTAGCTATGGTAGTTCATACATCTACATCCCCACAAGTCTCAAAGAATAAGAAGAGCAAGCATAAGAATCCAATAACTCTGGATGAAATCATTGAGATTCTAGTTTGTGATCCAAGGACATTAGATCTAACTGAATTGACCAAATATGCAAGACTTTGTGAGAGAAAATCCATGCGAGAAAAACTAAGGAAAGCAACAAAAGAGACAAAGGTACTGTAAGTAGCAAGAGGAATACTTCAGCAAATAGTACCTGATGTAGATATTGATCAGACCACCCCAATACTTGATCAATTGGTGGTACTCACAAAGGAAATAACATCTCAAAACATAGATGCTGAGAAGCTCATGGAAGAGAGACTTGCACAAAAGTATGAGCTCAAGCTAGTCGAGAAGATAAGCCAGGAAGTTGCATTGAAAAAGGTAAAGCTTTCTAAATTGGTAAGCACAATTGATCCAATCATCTCAAAAGCTATTACTTTGATATAGAAACTATGCACACTTGATCAACTCACACAAGAGCATACCGACAGGATAGCAAAAATAGATGTTGATCTTAAGACAAGTGCACAAACTCTCACAAATAATGAAGAAGCAATAAAATTGTACAATGAGAAAATCAAATAGGCTCAAAAACTGAGACAAGACATACAGATTGCAAAGATGAAGTACAAAGATGAGGTAAATGAGCTCTAAGCTCAACTCTTACTGATACTTTCACTACTGCAACAACATGTGACAAAGGCAAATACATTAATTGCCACCCCAGAAATGTCTGTCCTAGACAACATTTATGATATGCATGCAAGGCTAGAGCTACAACACATGGCACTAGAACAACTAAAAGAAAAATGGGAGAAAATTCTCAAAGATATCAAGACAACCCATTCCCATATACTTGACACATTGTAAGTTACACATTTTTGTCACAATTATGGCATATTATAAGTTGTACATTTTTGTCATAAGTATCAAAGAAAGGGAGAAATTGATATGTTAACTCACCTTAGTTAAAAGGGGGAAATGATATGTATAGTAAAAGAAAGGGGATACAAAAGAAGGAAATAATTTGTACATAGAGAGAAATAAACAGAGAATGTATATTATACATGTACATCTACTCATAGTATACTGATGCATATAGCTAGGGGGACTCATATGATGACAAGGATATAAACATGGTGTACATATTAAACACTTTAGTATTGTGCACATATTAGTTTTTGATACTAATGTCAAAGGGGGAGATTGAAGGCATTATATTTTTCCATTAGTATACACAAGGAAAAATATGATCTACACCATCGGTTTTCACTACACCAACAGACAGGGCACAACACTACCCGATGCCAAGGTTACCCAATGACAAAAAGGTTAATGAAACCCGACAAGTAACAATGGTGCAACCCAAAAGAAAATAAAATAGAGGAACCTAACAGACAAAGGGAACCCAATGAATAGTTCAACAAAGGAATGTTGACCGACTTTTAGTTCAACCTGACGACCAAGAACCGATAGTCAGTTACATCTTGCAAAAAGTGGATCTGACTTTCCACATCAAATAAATCACTAAAGTTGTATTTATAGCTTCTTGACTTGTTTTATATTCATTATGTGCGGAGGAAGAAATGTAATTAATAATTTTTTAATAAGTTTTGTTGTTTTAAAACATGCAAACTAAAGATCAAGGTCAAGTTGTAAACCTTGGATCTAAGAGTTAAACATTGTAATGCATGATTCTAAGATAGGTCAAATACTCTATAAATAGATGCTCAATCTATTGTGAACATGTTGTTGTTCAATGAATATTGTAGCCATGGAGAGCATCTAAGGACCAGATATAGATTTTATGCACAAGAACAAAAATGGATCAAATCAGTTTCAAGAACAAGAACACAGGCTACCAATGAGAAGAAAAAGGTATTCATAGATATTTATATTATGAGAGCTTTAATGGATCTGTGATCAGAAATTGTAGATTGCATACATTCATTTCAATCATTTGTACTCATTCTAACAAGTGTAGTATGCATAAGAAATCCTTGTAAGAAAGGTGGACTTAACAGTCTTATTGTAAATCTCTTAACCGAGTGCACACTTAAATTAGTGTTGCTAAAGCTCTTAACAGAGTAGATCTTAACTGGTCTCCACATTAATACTCCTAATAGGATAGATCATCATAAGTGATCAATTGTAAGCCTTTACCGACTCCCTTCCATTCTGCAGATAGTGAAGTTTTGTGCATGCCATCCCCACCACATTTTTTACTTCCTAACATGAGTTTTCTACAATATCATATCTTGTGTTATGTGTTTATTACTTTCATGAATGTTTCTATGAATGTTGAAAACTATTAAAGATTTTTAAGTAATGGTACATGCATAAGAAAGAACAACAGTAATGGTCGGTAATACAACAATGAATGATTACTAATGATGAATGGTGAAAATTGTTAAAAGTTTTAGAGGTACTGATTCACCTCTCCCCTCTCAGTAATAATTCCCATTAATTCCAACAAATACCTGTCTAACCAAGAAAACCAAGCTCTAGGAGCTTTTTTTAGATCATACAGTGCCTTCTTCAATCTACAAACCATATCTTTGTCATCTATCAAAGAAAAACCATCAGGTTTCTCAATGTAGACTTCTTCTTCTAGATCACCATTCAAAAATGTAGACTTCACATCCATCTGATATAATTTAAAGTCTTTATGTGTTGCATAAGCAAGGAACAAACTCACTGCTTCTAATCTAGCAACAGGGGAAAATTTTTCTTCAAAATATATTCCTTCCTATTGTGAATAGTCTTTACAAACCTATCTAGCCTTATTCCTTAGAACCATGCCCTCTTCATTAATTTTATTTCTGAAAACCCATTTAGTACCAATCATATTCTTACCCTTAGGTCTAGGAACTAATTCCTAAGTGTTGTTTTTCTCTATCTGATCCAATTCTTAATGAATTTCCTTAATCCAAGATTCTGATGAAGCATAACTAATTGAATGTTTGAAAATGTTAAATTGATGATCACTGAGATGCAGGAAGTTAATGAAAGACATTAAATCAATTAATGTATTATATTGTTATTGATGTCAACTTGATATAATATGATTGGTTGTATACATAATGTCAAAGACTTCAAAGAACTAGAAAGATAAAGGTTATGCTATCAGTAATCCATAAAATTTTGGTATTTACCAAGTAATAAAAAACATCGATGGAGAATGCACACCGACGGATAACACCGAGAGAAGAGTCACAATGATACCCAAGCAATAAACCCGACAAGAATTACTGACGAGCAGAACTAAAAGTCATAGTATTTCCTGATGGAAAAAACCAAAGCATTACCGATGGACAAAAAAAAAAAAACCCGGACAGAGAGACAATCCTGATGGAGATTCCCGAGGACAAGTGAAGTCAAGACCGAGCTAACAAGGAGTTATACACCGAAAAGAACTGAAGTTTAGAAATGACAAAAGACTTAGTTGGCAAGAGCTAAAGAAGGATTTAACTAATTGATCATATTGTTTTCATCGACCAGTTAATAGATAGAGATAAGCTAGATTTTTAAAGTTGTTTTATTCCAGTTATCAAAGAGAAATCTGTGGGATAAAACTAAAGTAAAGCTTTACAACAAGAAATCCTAGAATTGCGGATCATGCCAAAAACAAGAAATACTGAGACCTAGAAACAGTGAAATAATGTATATAAAGAGATAATCTAATTCATTGTGAATTAGGGGAGTGAATAGAGAAGAGGATGCTGAAGAGAAATTGATAAAGAAAGAAGTCTTCAATCAGACATGATGAATCAAGCTAAAGAACAGAGCTAATATTCTGCAGACATCAAGCAATAGAGAAACAACATCACTGAGAAGAAAGAAGTGGAGCAAAGGTATTGAAAGGAAACATTGATCAGAAAGGTATTATGTGCTTACAATAGATCTGAAAATTTGAAATTCTAAGTTGTATAGGTGAACAAATCATTTATTGTTTCAGTTTAACCATTGGATTAGAAAGTCTCTTAACCGAGTAGGACTTGAGAATCCTTTATATATTGAGATACATCCCAAGTAGTATCAAAAGGTTTGCTCATGAATATAGCATAGAGATGCTAGATATAAAGTGGTGCAGGAGCACCTCTCCAAACACCTAAGTCCACCTTGGAACCAAATGGAGGTAGTGGCTCTAAAGAATTCCTAATAGTAAATTGGGATATATTGAGGCCAATAATGGCAATATGTAACAAACAATTTAATTTAAATATTATAAGTCCTAGAAGTCCTGGCAAAGGACTTAGGACTAAAACAATGTAAGGGTGGCCAATAGTGCCAAATGGGATCTAAAGTTGTTTAGGGGAGTCAATTAGGTCATAGAAGAAATAATAAATTAATTGGGATAGAAGTTAATAGGTTTTTAATATTAATATGCAATAAAATGTAAGTTGGAAATTCAAATATTTGAATTCCAACGGTTATGTGCATTTAGGAGGGAAAATGGTGTTTTAATGTTTTTAGACTTAACTAAGCCTTCCAACCAACCTAGATTGGTTGAGGAAGTTTATAGGAAGTTTATTTAATGCTTGGAAGAGAGAATGGTACAGACTTGATATGAAATGTATAGATTTCTACTCAAAATGACAATAAAATTCAGAATTTCATAACTTTCCTTTGCATGTTTTGATCTCTATTTCATTCCATTAATTTTTTTGATGCTTGGAAGATATATTAGGGTTGTATAAAACATGTTTTGATGCTTTGAAGTATTATTGTTTCCATTTCAATCAATTTGGATTGACTGTACTCACTAAATCTCTATTTTTCTTAGTAGTTTTGATAAATTCTTCAATGTGAAAGCATCATTCGATGAATGTGATTTCTTTTTCTCATGGAATGATGCATATTTAACATGTAAAACATTGTATTAATTTTATATGTTGCAGAAGAGTTGATTTGATATGGTGATCACCAAGAATAGTGAAGAAAACTTGATGAAATGGCTTGCTAAAGTGTAGCAGCAAGAGATCTAACTTAAGGAGGGCATGTTTTTGTTTGAGGAAAAAAAATTATATGTCTAATACATGGTGAATACTAAAGGAGGGGTTATAGAAGTGAGTGGAAGGGTGAAGACTAGAAGGCCCTAGTTTTTGGAGCAATTTGGTGAGGGTATGATAGAAACCCCATAGGACAACGTGATATTGACAAAAAAATTTGATAATAATTAGTTTTTGACCATTTCTAGACTCCATGTAAAGTGGCATGTCAGGGAAACAGATAGAAATGGTACTTCCTTTGTAAATGCACCCAAATTAGCCCTCTTATAGACAGTGAACAATCAGTTTTTGGGATAGTTGTTCCAAAGTACCAATACCAAGGATTTTGATATGTTTTATATAAGGATAATGGGTATCTAAATATGTAATGAATTTGAGAAGTGTTTTGGGAAAACAAAAAGTTATTTGGGAAAAACTCGCTGGTTAAGGCTACAAGGATAGACAACCTAGAGTGTGGATTGAGGGTGAGATATTGGAGTAAGACTTAAAGAACCAATTGAACATTGATGGAGTCATATTTTAAGCCATATTGAATCCCTATAATAGTAAGGGAGTTGGGAGAAGTCAGAGTGATAGGTTAGTGACATATTGGCACTTGGGGTCACTTGGGTAAGGAACACCATTGAAGAAAGCAAGAACAATTTATTTATGAAATAACCCCAATATAACCTACCTCTTTGCATCATAAAGTGAAAAAATAAACTAGGTTTGGTCATTAAGATAGCATAGAGATGCCAAATATCAAATGACAAACTATTCTATTTAAATGCTCTAACAACGTCACACCTAATAGTGTGTTTTGTAACCTTCAATAGGGTTGGCTCTTCACTGAGCTTACTTCAGAAGAGAGAAAAATTTGGTTTACCGGTCGCAAGTGGTTTTTCCCTTAATAGGGTTTCCATGTTAAAAATCCATGTGTCAAATGTGTTTATGAGTCATTGCTTTCATGTTTTTCTTTACACATTACTAAAATAGGATTTTTGGTAATCACTAGATTATATACTGTATTTCGGTAAATAAAGACTGCTAATCGGTAAAGTAAAGAACAAGGATAAAAAGGTGAACTCTGAGCAGTAGTTATTTGATAATATTGTTTAAAGATATTCATCTTGTAGGACTGAAGATAACTAGAGGCTTATAATTGTGGTAATAAGTTTTTGGGTTGATTTAAGGATTAATTTTTGAGGCCACTTATTCACCCCCCTCTGAGTTACTCTAACAATTGGTATCATAGATTTGTGTACTTAGAAGGAAGGTTTCAAGACCTAAGCTAAATATCACAAGATGAATAAAAGGGATGTTCCTAAGTTTAACAAGGACAACTTTGCATTATGGAAAAGTAGGATAAGACTCCACCTATCAGGTATTGGAAATGATGTTACTCAATACTTGGATATTGAATATGTGTTTCCTACAAGACCTCATACACTTGATCAATTGAGATAAAAGAATGAGAATAATTTCATGATGATAGAGCTTTCTTGCTCACTCTCCAATGCTAAATTTGAAGATTTCAAAACATGCACCACTACAAAGAAAATCTGGGATAAATTGAAGTTGGTACATGGAGGAGATCCAAATGTACTAAGAGAAAAAGTAGAAAGCCAAAGAGGAAAATTTGATGACCTAAGAATTTAAGAAGGTGAAAACATCACTCAATACAATGGCAGAATCAAAGAGGTAGTAAATGCTATCCAAGGAGTTGGAGGTGTACTTGAAGAAGAAACAGTGGTAAGTAAAATTCTCAGAACCTTATTTCCTACTTATGCTATTAGAGTATCTGCTATACTAGAAATGAGAGCAGTAGAAAACAATAATGTTCCTCTAGATAGTCTAATTGGTAGACTAGTTTCATTTGAAATGAATAAATTTGACAATAGTGTCCTACCACCTATAGAGTCTGCATTCAAATCTTCTTTAAAAATAAGTAAATCAAGTCATAAACACACTATTAGAAATGATAGTGAAAATGATAGTGATGACTAAGGACTTGATGAGATTGAAGCAATAATGGAAAGAAAATTATAGAGAGGCAAAGGTAGATACAAAGGTAAATTACCACTTGTATGTTTTAATTGTAAAGAGATTGGACACTTTGCTGCTAGATGTCCTAACAAAAGAAAAGATGATAGAACATATGAAAAGAATTTTGACAGAGGTGATAATAGAGATTACTGAAGAAACTGACAATCTGACAAAAGAGATACCTGAGACTACAAGAAAAAAGGAAAGAAAGATTGTTACCTGGCTGAAAATAGAGCTGGAGATACTGACACTGAATCTGATGAAGATATAGAGATGGTGTTTGTTGGCATGAAGGATGATTCAAATGAAGAGGAAAGGTATATTGAGACTGCACTTATATCTAAGGTTAGTAAGAATGATGTCTTGATTATAGATAGTGGTTTCAATCACCATATGACTGACGATAAACAAAATTTTGAAACTTTTGAGTCTTATAAAGGTGGATAAGTAAAAATTGGTAATGACACACGTTGTCTAGTAGAGGGTAAAGTAACAATATTGTTAAATAACCTGATCAAATGTGAAAATGCATACTAGATAAAAGGAATGAATTATAATCTATTGAGTGTTACACAGTTGAATAACACAGGTCACTGAGTAGAATTTGAGAATAAGAAGGAAAAGATCTTCAATGAATCAGGAAGGTTTATCGGAACTGGTGAACAGACAAAAGTTAACCTATTCTATCTTCATGATATTAACACCACTTGTTTAATGGCTAGAAACAAAGACATATGGTTGTGGCATAAGAGACTATGTCATGTGAACTATGAAAACATGATTAGGATAAGAAATAAAAGGAAAGTAAGACGCTTACCGAGCATGTCAAATCCAGACCATATCATGTGAAATAATTGTCAAAAAGGTAAAATGACAAAGTCTAGTTTCAAGAGAAAAAACCATACATCTGATGCTATTTTAGAATTAGTTCATACTGATCTATGTAGACCCATGAGGACAAAGAGTTACTATGGTGATAGATATTTCATTCTCTTTGTAGATGATTATTCTAGAATGATGACAATCATGTTCTTAAAAGATAAATCATAAGCATTCAAGATGTTTAAATGGTATAAAGCTATGGTAGAAAAACAAAGTGGTAAGGAATTGAAATTCTTAAGATCAGATAGAGGAGGGGAATTTATTTCAAATGAATTCACTAACTACTGTATTGAGCATGGAATTAAAAGATAGGTTTCTGCACCAAGGATACCTCAGCAAAATGGAATTTATGAAACAAGGAACAAATCCATTGTTGATTGTGCAAGAAAACTGATGATAGAAAAAGGTATCACAAAACATTTCTAGAGAGAAGCTTCCAGTACTGTTGTCTACACATTGAATAGAGTACAATTGAAGAAAGACACCAAGAAGACACCCTATGAGCTATGGTATGGATACACACCCAATGTAAGTTACTTCAGAATTTTTGGTAGTCAATGTTATATTTTGAAAGATGATAAAAATGGAAAGATTGACTCCAAACGTGATGAAGGAATATTTATAGGGTATTCTACCAAGAGCAAGGCTTATAAATGTCTTAACAAGTCCTCTAACAAGATCATTGAAAGTGAAAATGTCAGAATAGATGAATTTGTAGAGAAAAATGATGAAGAGAGAAAAAAGGAACCAGAAGACTACAAAAGGTTTGTTTACAATGAACAATCTGACACTCTGGCCGAGCAACAGTGTCTTTCTCCCAAGAAACAGATCAATGCACCTGAGCATCAGGCTGCAAACACCAAAAATTAGAAAATTTCTCAAGATGATGTACCAAGCGATAAAGATCAGAAGAAAGGTCAAGATGATGATCAAAATGATGAAAAAAGAGATGAACCGATACTTTCCAAGTATGTCAGAAGACACCACCCATAGAACTAGATCATAGGAGACAAGAAGGCTGGAATGAGAACAAGAAGTAAGTCATTGAACACTAGATGTTTAATTTGTGATTTTGAGCCTAAATCTTTCAATACTCCACTTGAAAATGAAGAATGGGTCAGTGCTATGAATGAAGAGATAGGACAAAATGAGAAGAACAAGATATGGACATTAGTACCGAGACTAGATGACAAGAATATTATCAGTACTAAATAGATATTCAGAAACAAGCTGAATGAGAATGGAGAAATCACAAGAAACAAAGCAAGGTTAGTATACAAGGGGTATGCACAAGAAGAAGGTATTGATTAGGGAGAAACCTTTGCACCCATTTCTAGACTAGAATGAGTAAGGATTTTACTTGCTTATGCTTCCTACAAAGGATTCAAGGTATACTAGATGGATGTCAAATCTGTATTCCTAAATTGGAATATTAGAAGAAGAGGTATACATTGAACAACCAGAAGGGTTTGTTAATCTAGACAAGAGAAACATGGTATGTAGACTAAAACAATCCTTATATGGATTAAAACAAGCACCTAGAGCTTGGTATGAAAGACTTCACTCCTATCTCATAAGCATTGGATTTATAAGAACTAGTGACAACAGTAATCTATAATTGAAAGATACTGATGATGAGATCTTGAATGCTAAAATATTTGTTGATGATATCATATTTGGAGGTAATGATATGTTATGGAAATCATTTTCTAATGAAATGAGCAAATATTTTGAGATGTCAATGTTTGGGGAGATCAAATTCTTTCTTGGTCTACAGATTCTTCAACAAGATGCAAACATATATATCACACAATCCAAATACATCAAGGAAGTGCCAAAAATATTCAAGATGGAAGATTCCAAGCCAGTTGGAACACCTATGGCAACCAGATGTAAGCTGACAAAGGAAGACAAGTCACCTGAGGTAAATCAAACTTTGTATAGATCAATGATTGGAAAGCTAATGTATGTTGTTCATACCAGGCTAGATATAACACATGCAGTTGGACTAGTTGCAAGATTCTCTGCTAATTCTAAGGAATCACATATGACTATTGTCAAAATAATTATGAGATATCTAAAGAACACCGAGGACTATGGTCTCTGGTATAAAAAACAAGTAAAATTTGAGCTTCAATTCTATACTGATGTTGATTGGGCTGAAAACATAGATGACTGAAAGAGCACAACTGGAGGATCATTCTTCATGGGTGACAGACTTTTCACATGGATTAGCAAGAAACAAGGATGCATCTCACAATATACTGCAAAAGAAGACTACGTAGCTGTTGATGCAAATTGCTCTAATATTGCATGGATCAAACAATTAATGGAAGGTATGAATATGAAGATTCTTGAACCAGTGATTATCTATTGTGATAATACAAGTGCAATAAACTTCTCAAAGAAGCCAGTCATGCATGCTAAGACTAAGCATATTGCTATCAAGTATCACTACTTAAGAGAACAAGTTCAAGAGAAAGAGGTGATACTAGAATATGTTCAATTCAAGGAACAATTAGCTGACATATTCACCCAACCATTGCTTAAAGATACATTTGAGTACCTGAGAAAGAGACTAAGGGTCCAACCCTTGTCTATTGGTCACTAAGCTGACTAGAAAGTTGCATCAGCCTAAACACAATTAGAAGATCATCCATGTTGATGCAAAAAAAGAAATGGACTGCAAAGATACCTTTGTACACAGCAAGGTACTTATTTGCACTAAAAACCAGAGGTAGTTATTGGCTAATATAGACCTACATTGCTGATAGAGAGTAAATTCAAGGAATATATTAAAGAGAAAAGAGAAATAAATTTGGCATTGTTGTCAAATGGAGAGATGACTCAAGAAAGGGAGAGAATATCCTAAGAGAGAGATTACATATGAAATATCCAGCATGAAGGAGAAAATACATACAAAGGGAGAGATTATTGTCAAAGGAAAAAGAGATGATCAAGGAGAGGAACAATCAAAGGGAGAGAAAACATCATACATCAAAGGGAGAGATAGAATCAAAATATGCTACATCTATCCAGTGAAGGGAATAAAGATTGAATAAGTTACTCTGCAAGAATCAAATCTAAGCTAGAAGAGCTTACCAAGAGCCAGACATTTGTATTGGTTATAGAACTATAAGTTTGGTATTTTGATGAAATACAACTCATATATTTCATAATGTATTAGTAGTATATAGTGTGTTGTAGTGTGTTACCATCAATGCCAAAGGGAGATATTGATGAGCCATAACTTATTGAATGTTTGAAGATGTTAATCTGATGATCATCGAGATGCAAAAAGTTAATGCAAGACATTAAATTAGTTAATGTATTTTATTGTCATTGATGTCAACTTTTTATAATCTGATTGATTGTATACATAATTTCAAAGACCTCAAAGAACCAGAAAGATAAAGGTTATACTATCAGTAATGCATAAAAATTTAGTATTTACCAAGTAACAACAAACACTGATGGAGAGTGCACATCGATGGATAATACCAAGAGAAGATTCACAGTGATACCCAAGCAAGTAGCTCGACAAGCATTACCAATGAGAAGAAACAAAAGTCACAGTATTGCCCGATGGACAGAACCAAAGAATTACCAATAGACAGAACCAAAACAAACCCCAACAAACAAACAACCCTGATGGACAAACAATCCCGATAGAGATGCCCGAGGACAAGTGAAGTCAAGACCAAGCTAACAAGGAGTTATACACTAAAAAGAAATGAAGTTTAGAAATGACTAAAGACTTAGCTGGAAAGAGCTAAAGAAGGAGTTAACTGATTGATCACATTTTTTTCATTGACTAGTTAAAAGATAGAGATAAGATAGAGTTTTAAAGCTATTTTATTCTAGTTGTCAAAGAGAAATCTGTGGGATAAAACTAAAGTAAAGCTTTAAATCAAGAAAGCCTAGAATTGCGGATCACACCAAGAAAAAGAAATACTAAGACCTAGACATGGTGAAATTATGTCTATAAATAGACAATCTAATTCATTGTGAATTATGGGAGTGAATAGAGAAGAGGATGCTGAAGAGAAAATGATGAAGAAAGAAGTCTTCAATCAGACTTGATGAATCAAGCTAAAGAAAAAGATAATATTCTGCGGACACCAAGCAAAAAAGAAACATCATCATCGAGAAAAAAGAAGTGGAGAAAAGGTATTGAAAGGAAACATTGATCAGAAAGGTATTATGTGCTTATAATAGATCTGAAAATCTGCAATTCTAATTTGTATATGTGAACAAATCATTTACTATTTCAGTTTAACCATTGGATCAAAAAGTCTCTTAATTGAGCAGGACTTAACAATCCTTTATATATTGAGATACATCCCAAGGAGTATCAAAAGGTTTGGTCAAGAAGATATCATAGAGATGCCAATTATCAAGTGACAAGCTATTCTATTTAAATCCTCTAACAAGGTCACACCTAACAGTGTGTTTTGTAACCTTTAAGAGGCTTGGCTCTTCACCGAGCTCACTTCAGAAGAGTGAAAATTTTGGGTTATGAGTCCCAAGTTGTTTTCCCCCTAACAGGGTTTCCACATTAAAAATCCATGTGTCAAATGTGTTTATGTGTCATTGCTTTCATGTTTTTATTTACACATTACTAAAATAGGATTATTGGTAATCACTAGATTATTTACTGTATTTTGGTAAATAAAGACTGCTAATTGGTAAAGTAAAGAACAATGATAAAAAGGTGAACTCAGAGCAGTAGTTATTTGATAAGATTGTTTAAAGGCATTCATCTTGTAGGACTGAAGATAACTAGAGGCTTATAATTGTGGTAATAATTTTTTGGGTTGATTTAAGGATTAATTTTTGAGGCCACTGATTCACCCCCCCCCCTCTTAGTTATTCTAACAAATTCATCTTTACATGCCTCATTAGTAGTCTTAGGTTCAACTTGTGAAATCAAACAAAGCTTTTTCCTAAGACTAGATCTTGTCATCATGCCCTTATTAGCATTACCAATAATATAATCTTCAAGATGATTTCTCTGAACATACTTGGAAGTCTTAGGAGTCTTAGTATATTCATTCAAGCATACCTCAATTTCATTATCAATCTCAGAGTTTTGATTTTCTTCTTGTCTAGCAATAATCTTCCTATTTTATGAAATCTGATCACAGTCATACATTCTTTCTTGAATCTGAAACCTTTCATTAATCTTCACATTTTCAATTTCAACTATTTTTCTTAGTCTTAAATTGAAACATATATAAGCTTTACTTCTTGTAGAATATCCAATGAAAATTCCTTCATCACTTCTAGCATCAAAATTTCCTATCTCATCATCCCTTTTGATAAAACACTTGCTACCAAATATTCTGAAATATTTCACAGTGGGAGTATGATTAAAACAAAGTTCATAAGGTTTCTTATTCATACCTTCTCTAATCTGTAATTGATTCAAAGGGTAGAGTTCAATACTGAATGCCTCTCTCCAATGCATATGTGAAACATTTCCTTCAAGAAGCATATTCCTAGCAACATCTAATATAGTCATGTTCCTTCACTCTACAATACCATTCTTCTATGGTGTCCTAGGAGAAGATGTATTTTTGTATATCTCATGCTCTTCATAGTAAGAATTGAACATATTAGATGTAAATTGCCCACCTCTGTCTAACCTCAAACACTTTATCTTCAAACCAGATTCATTCTTAACTTTTTCTTTGAAAATCTTGATCTTATCAAATGCTTCAGATTTCTCTTTAAGAAATGCAACCCACTTCATCCTAGAATAATCATCAATAAAGGGTATAAATTACCTTTCACCATAGTAAGATCTTGTTCTTATAGGACCACATAGGTCTATAAGTACCAGATCCAACTTCTCTTTTGATATAAAGGATTTTCTTGTAAAGCTGCTCTTAGTTTGTTTTCCCATTACACACTCTCTACACATAGTGTCAGTAGGCTTTACAATTTTTGGCAAATCTCTGACTGCATTAATGTTACTAGTATTTACAATGTTATCAAAATTTATGTGACAAAATCTTCTATGCCATAACCAACTGTCATCTACGTTCGCAATAAAATATGTTACCTCAGTATTATTCAGCTCAAATACATTACCTCTTGATTTAGTACCTGACGTGATCAAGTTTTGAGACTGACTTCTGATAGTACATTTTCCATTCATAAACTATAAGTGATATCCCTTTTCTACCAGTTGTCAAACACTCAACAAATTGTGCTTAATTCCATCAACAAGTAAGACATCATTAGTGTTAGTTTTCCCATCAAGAGAGATTGAACCTACTCCAATGATAAACTTGGGAGTGTTATCACCAAATCTGACTACACCAGCATCATATTTACTCAATTTAATAAATTTATCTTTATCGCCAGTCATATGATGTGAACATCCACTATCAATGATCCATTCAAATTTATTTTCAACATACGACTCTAGGGCCTTTTCTTCATGAATAGGTTCATCATATTGAATAGAAATAAATTCAATTTCATTATCATCCACAACATCATCATCAGACATACATTCACTATCATAGTAATATTCCTTATCTTTTGAGTAATCACGCCTATGAAACTTAGGCTTATACTTAGGAATACTTATAGGACATCTAGATGCAAAATGACCAATTTTATTTCAAGAAAAACATTTTAGGGGTAACTTTCCTTCAAATTTACCCTTACCTCTATTTTCCCTTGTTTCTATAAGAGCCACAAGTTTGTCCATTTTATTTTCTTCTTTTTCTATCTCCACCCACTCATTAACATATTCTCCAAGCTCTACATATCTATTGTCTCTGCTATTTATCGCAAGGCTTGATAAGGTCTTTTTTTCATTTTGAATAGTCAACTTGAATGCAGACTCGACCTTGGGTAAATTAACTTCCAACTCAGCCTCAAAGGATGTTGTTTTAGCAATCAATATTTCTTTATTAAAGTTCTTAGTCAATGGTATGATCTCTTTTATTGCTTGTACTTTTTTTGTAGGTGGGTGTCAAAGATCTGATAATCTTTGCAATCACTTATTCTTCAGTATATGTTCCTCATGATTTTTAATAGCTGTAACAACCTTTTTAACCCTCTATACATATGCTCTGACATTCTCATCATCTCACATTCTTAAACTCTCCATCTTAGTCTTCCAATTTTTCAACTTTGTATGTTTAGTTTATTGATATCCTTCATATAATGCTTCTAGCCTTGTCTAGATCTTGTGTGTTGAATCAAGGTCTTTGACTTTAGTAAATTCAGCCTTAGAGAGCTCAATGATCAATGCTTCCCTTGCAACCATATCACAATGAAACATCTTCTTCTCATCTTCAGTAGCATTAGGTAAATCATACTCTAATTTGATCTACTCATCCTTCTTAGTAATCATCTAGTAATCAATCCCCATATAGAACAAATAAGTTATCATTGTTGGAGATTTGTTTGTGTGCAATTGATTGATTGTATGTTTGTCATTGATGACAACATATAATATGCAACAACATTCTTTAAGAACTTATTAGAATAGTGTTATCCAACCTTGCATGGTTAGATACATGTTTTAGACATGCCTTGGTTACTATATTCATACACGCAGGTCCAGATATGATGTTTCAGTCAAGTTGTGTAATTTTGTTATTGCCAGTTACAGTTCTAGAAGAGTATCTGTTTAGAGCCAACATATTTAACATGTTTCTTGAGTTTTGCCTATCTTCAGGACATGTGTGTGTATATTCATGATTAGTTATGAGTTGATGATAGTTATCTAAAGGTGCCTAACATGTTTCAAGAAGATTGCAAAGTTAGAGTTAATTTGGTCAGGCTGACTTAGTAAAGTGTCGCGTCTATTTAGTTTATATTTGTGCGGTTTTAATTATGCTTGCGTGATTAGTAAAGCTGACAAGGATGTTATGAAGATTTGTCTTACAGGTCCCATGATCTCATACTTTGAGGAAGATACTTATAGAAAGTCATTTGTGATACGCCAAGTGTGAATGATACGAAAAGAGACAGAAAATGTACATAGAAGAATATCAGTTGTGGTTAATTTATCAAGAGTCTATGTGAAGAAGTAGTAGAAGATTACAATACATTGGAATTGATCAAGATAGTAGGTCTACTCTATAGTTCATCATCAGATATAGTGCATATCTGTTCTATAGAAGGTTGTATCCTTCACCATTGAAGCAGTGAGCTTTTGGATAGTGAGTCCTCACCCCTAACAGGGTTATTTTTAAAAGACTCCTAACAAGGTCAGACCCTTAACCAGGTCACTATACTTATTTCTTTGTAAAGAAAAACTCCTAATAGGGTTGCAAGATCTTCTAACTGAGATTACTATAAATAAGTATAGTTCATTGTGGGTGCTAATTCTCACTGGGGTTTTTACCATTTGGTTTCCCCATAATCAAAGTATGTGTTGTGTACTGTGTTATCTGAATGAGCATTTACTATATTATATTCTAAAGTTAAAAAGAGGGAATAATTAAAGTTACTGATAACTGAATCACTCCCCCTCTTAATTATCCTTTGGGACTATTCTAACAATTGGTATCATAGCCAAGTTCCTTGGAGAAGAAGCCTAACAGATTAAGGTAGATCAGATGTCTTACTTCAGAAAAGAGAGCCCTAAGTTTGATGGAGAAAATTATCTATATTGGAAAAACAAAATGATAACCCATCTATAGTGTGTTGGTTTTGATATCTTTGAGATAGCCACACAAGAAGTTATTATTCCCTCTTTAAAAGATCTATCAAGAGATGATGCTACTAGTAAATAGAAGGATACATTCATAGCTAATGCAGTTGCCAAAGAAGCCCTTATAAGCGCACTATCTAACAGTTAATTTTCTGAGATCAAGAAATTAGACAAGGCATACACAATATGGAAGTATTTAGAAGACATATTTGAAGGAGATATTCAAGAAAAGAATGCATGCAGGAAGATGTGGAAAAAGAAATACAATAGTCTTGAGATGTTACATAAAGAGAACATTAGAGCCTACAATCAAAGGATAAATGAAGCAGTCTCTAGAATCAGAAACAATGGTGGAGAAATATCAGAAGAAGATATAATGGACAAACTGTTAACTACCTTAACATCAGACTATGAAAACAAGATAAGTATTCTAGAGGAAACCATGCAATTCTCACAAGACTT
>MU224035.1:200396-218467 GCA_018584345.1 Thuja plicata
CATTAAGGGAACCTTAAGGAATGTAATTGTGGAGTAGTAATGTTGTAATGTTAAAAAAAAAAAATTAGTTGCAAATTTTGGTCATAAGACCTGATTCCTTATGGGTTCCCTGGCGGGGACATTACAACAACAGAAGCTGAATATGTTGCAGCAGCACTAAATTATTCAACCATGGTTTGGATCAAGCAGATGGTTAAAGAATTTGGTATTCAGGTTGATTATCCTATTGTTATTCACTGTGATAACACTAGCACTATTAACATGTCTAAGAACCTTGTGACACACACAAAGACAAAACACATAGAGATCAAGTACCATTTTCTAAGAGAAAAGGTTGCAGACAAAGAAGTGAAATTGGACTATGTGAGCACAAAAGAACAGCTGGCAGATATTTTCACAAAACCTTTATCAAAAGATACTTTTGAGTATCTCAGAGAGAAGTTGGGAGTAATTCCCTCTCCTAAGTTTGATTAGACAATATAGGAAGAACATCAGTCCTTTGTGACTGATAACTAGTTGACCACTCTACTTCTAGAGTAGTACCTAATGGTTTATGGAACCCTTTTCCATTGATGTCAAAGGGGGTGTATGTACTAAGGGGGAGCATATACTCTGGGGGAGTATATATTAATGGAACAAAAACACAGTCAGAGGAATTTCAGCAGTGTAGAGAAATATTTGATGAGGATATTGAGAAGATTGTAAAAGAAAGAGGACACCATGAATAGAGGATGTTTCTAAAAATCATATGTTGCCATCAATGTCAAAGGGGGAGATTGTTGGAGATTTGTTTCTGTGTAGTTGATTGATTGTATGTTTGTCATTGATGAAAACATATAATATACAACAACATTCAGTAAAAACTTATCAGAACAGTGTTATCCAACCTTGTGCGGTTAGATACATGTTTTAGACATGCCTTGGTTACTATATTCATACACGCAGGTCGAGATATGATGTTTTAGTCAAGTTGTGTAATTTTGTTATTGGCAGTTACAGTTCTGGAAGAGTATCTGTTCTGAGCTGATGTATTTAATGTGTTTCTTGAGTTGCACCTATCTTTAGGATATGTGTGTCTATATTCATGATTAGTTATGAGTTTATGATATTTATCTAAAGGTTCCTAACATGTTTCAAGAAGATTGTAAAGTTAGAGTTAATTTGGTCAGGATGACTTAGTAAAGTGTCATGTCTATTCAGTTTATATTTGCACAGTTTTAATTATGCTTGCGTGATTAGTAAAGCCGACAAGGATGTTATGAAGAGTTGTCTTACAGGTCCCATGATCTCATACTTTGAGGAAGATACTTATAGCAAGTCATTTGTGATACGCCAAGTGTGAATGATACGAAAAGAGACAGAAAATGTACAGAGCAGAATATCAGTTGTGGTTCATTCATCAAGAGTCTATGTGAAGAAGCAGTAGAAGATTAAAATACATTGGAACTGATCAAGACAGCAGGTCTACTCTATAGTTTATCATCAGATATAGTGTATATCTATTCTACAGAAAGTTGTATCCTTCACCATTGAAGTAGTGAGCTTTTGGACAGTGAGACCTCACCCCTAACAGGGTTATTTGTAAAAGACTCCTAATAGGGTCAGACCCTTAACCAAGTCACTATACTTATTGCTTTATAAAGAACAACTCCTAACAGGGTTGCAAGATCTTCTAACAGGGATTACTATAAATAAGTATAGTTCATTGTGGGTGCTAATTCCCACTGGGGTTTTTACCATTTGGTTTCCCCATAATCAAAGTGTGTGTTGTGCACTGTGTTATCTAAATGAGAATTTACTTTATTGTATTCTGAAGTTAAAAAGAGAAAATAATTAAAGTTACTGATAACTAATTCACCCCCCCTCTTAGTTATCCTTTGGGACTATTCTAACACTTATCTTGTTCTTCCAACTGTCAAATTCTCAACATCAAATTTAGGACTGTCCTTCCTATAGTAATCTATTTATGGATCATGTCAAGCTATTAAACTTTCTCTCAAAGGACAAAAAGTTGTGACACTAATTGTTAGCACAAATGAGGGGGGATTTGTGTGCCCAATTATTATAAACTTTAAACTTAAACATCAATTACCTAATGCAAATTTGAAACCACAAGAATAATACCATAACACAAGAATATGTTGTTAAGGAAAACCTTGTTAAGGGAAAAACCCTAGTAGGAATTAGCACCCACAAATAATGTACTAAGAGTATAATGTCCCTATTAGGAGATCTAGCTCTATTAGCAGCTGAGTATTACATTTAGTACAAATATCTATTAAAGGATGAACCCTGTTAGGAGTGATATAATGAGGCTCACTGCCCAAGCACACTACTCAAATGTGAAGGTTAAACCCACCTTCTCGATCCACTATCCAAAAGAAAGTATAGAGATATACTTATAATAATGAACTGACTGATAGTAACTTGCTTTTCTTATACATTTCCAATGAAGTGCATTACAACCACAATCACTACTCTATATTAGTAGAATTCCCATCCACATATTCTGAGCAATCCATCCACACCTTACAACAATAAGGAATGACTTTCCTTTATACAAGATACAACAAGAAATTAGGTCATCCAGGTAAGACTTTCCCGATGCAAAAATAAATACATGTACCCTTGCTAAGATATACATGATACCTTAAATAAGTAAACATTAAATATAAATCATCAGTTACATGCCAAGACCCATAATCCAAGCTCATCATCCTCTTAACATGTTACACCACTGTAGTCGGCCATTAATAGGTCTCTACAAGATCACATGTCACAAGTGACATCACCAAGAACCCAGAAACCCAAGAATCAAAAATAAAATTCTCCAAGATGTCTTCTGTCACATCTCAAGCTCACATAACATAACATATGATCACATCCAAGTTATCCCAAAAACTTAGAGACTAACTCTTTCATAATTCTTAGTCACTGCTTTGTAACCAATCTTCACCAAAATAGTCATAACTCAAGAAAACACTGATATTCAATCTAGTAACCTTAGACATAAGATATAAACACATTCCTCTACATATATCCATGCTTGCATACTCTCATACTCTGTAAAGTGTCTGTACACATCTGTTAGACCTTCTTGTTCATGTCATAACAGTCTGTCTGAGACTCCTAATGAAACCAACTGAAAACATATGTTGAAATCAATGAAAAAACATGGCTTTAAACAACCCAAACAACAATAATCCCAAAAATTAGTCCATCCCATATACTCACATAACCTTCAAGGACTCAAGGCTAAGTAGTTCTTGTATGTTCAATCCTTCCATCAGCCCTACAACAACAAGTACTAACACCAAGAAATTATATGATCACATAAATTATCATAACTCTTTATGCCTACTCAAAGGAATTAACTCTTAAATTGAACCAATATATGTACCTTTTGTTATGTATGTGGAGCCTAATCAGACTTAGTTTCTTTCAGCGCGGTTTCCCCCCAGACATATCTTTATTGGCCCCAAGCTCAGGGTCAAGGGGCAGAGCCCCTTGTGGGGTCCTGGGGCAGCGCCCCAGGAGGGGTCAAGGGGCAGAGCCCCTGATGGGGTCAAGGGGTAGTTCCCCTTCTGGGGGCCCTTTGGGGTAGTGCCCCAGGGTGGGGTCGAGGGGCAATGCCCCTCGACGCCAACAATGACTTATTAATATTGTAAAGGGTCAACCATTGATTTTCTATTTAGTCAGAGTATTTTTTGCCCTAATTAGGTTAGGTCAAATATTCTTGTGAAAAGAGCTTAGGGTTTCAAGATTTCATTGTATGAGGGATTTTTCATAGCTTCCTGTGACGATATTGAGTTGTAGGTTTCAGATTGTAATCGCTGGATAATAATAAAAATATTGGACTCGCTGTTGGTGGACGTAGTCCAGGGATTGGGTGAACCATGTTAAATCTCTATGTCATTTGTGTTCTCTTCCATGTTTATATTTGCATTATTCAGATTATTATTCTAACACCTTTCAACTATTCACACTCAAACTACTGACCACAATCAACTGCTAACCACTTTTTATTCACTGATTATATTCATGAGACTCTATGTTCCCTTGCTTTTACTTAGTACCTTGGCATGCATGTTCTCCTTATAACAACACACTCAACCATATATCCTTTCAAAATCACTAACTAAACTCCTCACTCCCTTAAGATTTTACCTTAACTTATGACCATATTTGGTGGGAGCAAAGATAATTGCATATCTTCCAAATGCAATAGTTAAAGATATATTCAGGTAGATAGAAGTCATGGGCATGAGATGTAGGTGGATCAATCAGGTTGAATAATTCAATATAGATATTCAAATTACTAAGCTAGTTACATGGAAAGGTCTTGCAAAATTAATGGTTGAAGCTAATTTGGAAGCTGCACAAATAAATTAGCTAAATATAGAAGAGGTATAGATGAGTATATAAATGTGTTCTTGGTACACAAATATTATTTATTACCTAAAGAATATGAAAAGTCATGATGGATTCAAAGAGAATGAGAAAATATTCTTAAAACTGTAATCAAATAGGTATATTTTAATGGAAAATGATTTGTACTAGAGAGATTATAATGGTATAATCTTACTCTATCTCGATGAACACCAAGCAACATTTGTATTAAGAGAAATACATGATGGGGTGTGTGGGGGACATTTCTCTACAAAAACTACAGCTCACATGATAATGAAGGAATAATATTATTGGCCATGCATATTTAAAGATTTCCATAATTACGTTAGGAAATGTGAATCTTGCCAGAAGTTCTCAAACAAGATGAAATTTCAAGGAGACTTACCTCTCAGACCCATACAGGAAAAGGAACCTTTTAAAATGTGGGTAATTCAATTTGTATGACTTTGTAGGAGAGATACAAGACAAATCTAGTGAGGGTAACATGTGGATCTTGGTGGCTATAGATTATTTCACAAAGTGGGTAGAGGTTATTCTCGCGAAGCAACCAACTAGTAAAATTTTCATTAGCTTGTCAGATAATATCCTCACAAGATTTGGAGTCCCATTAAAGATCATCAATGATAATGTGATGTGTTTTTACTAAAATGAGTTCATGAATTTATGTGAAGGCTATGGGATAGATATATCTTATTCTTAACCTTATCACCCCCAAGGAAATGGACAGGCAAAGTCTAGCAACAAGAACTTACTAAAAATAATCAGAACAACATTGGAAAATAACAAAAGGGCATGGGATTATAAGTTAAAATTGGCACTATCGGCCGATACAATTACTCCCTAAAGATCCATTAGATTTTAAGCTTATTAATTGGTATATGGAAAAAATGCAAGACTTCCTCTGAATAATTTATTACCAGTGTACAATTTCATCCTAGATGAAGGTATGGAAGAAGTTGATTTTATGGGGGAACAATTTGAACATCTTGCAAAATTGGAAGAAATTAGAAAGGAAGCTCAAATATAGAATGCACAGATTTAGGCATGGGTAAAAATGTTGCATCATAGAAAAGAAGAGGATAGTAATTTTAACGAAGGGGATTGGGTCTTAATGTTGAATGCAAGATGTCAAGACAAACCTAAAAACATGGAAATTTTGAGGCATTATGGTTAGAGCCATATATTATTGCAAAAAAAGGAAGGGAGCACTCATATCACTTGCAAAGCATGTCTGGAGAAATTGAAGAATTATCAGTGCATGGAAAATTCTTAAAATGCTTAATTTATTAGAAATTGATTTATCCATGCACAATAGATTTTAAGATTGATCTAGGATTTTGTTTTGTTTTAGTTGGTGTGTTTGTTTTATTTATTTAAAAAAAAATGTTTTTATGTAGGTCTTCTCCCCCAGAGATCTGGATCCTTGCAGGAATCTAGGAGACTCCTCATCCCCAGAGAGAGCCGCTGATAGGGATTGATTTTACTTAATAAAATTTCCATGTTTTGTACCCTAAATTTTTCTTTAAATCCTAGCATATTTGTTGAATCTTGGAGGTGACTACAAGGATGTTAAGGATTTCATTTTTAATTATTTCTTTGTGTGGTAGGAATATATTAGGAGATGATACTTTTTTTGAAGTAGAGTGTAATCTAAACAATAGCTAAAACAAGTCGAAAGGCATTTACTTTCCATGGTTCAGATATGTTGCAACACTTGCCAAAGGAATATTCATCCGAGAGCAATAGTGTGGAAATTCATCTATATGGCATCCTACTTGGTCAATGTTTAATGGTCAAGCTTCATAAAAAAACATGACACTTTGAATAATACAATAATTCATCAATCGAAGCAAGTGATGCCTCCAAAATAAATATTATGATCAAAGAAAAAATGTTAACAAACAAAAGCTGTGAATCCCTAGAATCCAAACAATATAGATCATCGAGTAAGAAAAATCATGTAGTAGCGAAGGGAAACTTATTTGATATACAAAATCATAAGAAGTGTTAACTTGTGGGACCCAGTGCAAATGTTGGATAAAATCATGCTTTGAATAAATGGACTGATTGAATAATGATGGTAAGAGTTGTCCAAAAATAAGGTGGAATCGCCTCACTCAAAGTGTCGAGTAACATGCACCATTGAACGAGTTGATTAAGAAGGTTGTAAAGGAATAATTTATCTGATGGTAGATGGAATATGAGATAGATACAAGGCAAGTGGCAAAAATTTCTAGGATGTCTTATCGAACAAGATGATGCATAGAACAACAAAGATCCTAAGAACTAGAGTGTGTTGTTTTATTTGAAGGCTCTAGACATTTTTATAATGACTTTGAGTAGTTAAAAGGTAGGTTGCACGATGGAGTATAGGGATAGGTGTCCAGTTGAAAAATGTAGTAGATGGTGATCAGTGGAGTTTGAAAAAGAGGAACCCACTTACTGAATAAAATGGTACATTGAATAAGGTATGCAATGACTTAACAAAGATTGGAGATCAATTGAGAGAAGGTCTTATTGAGTAAATGATGGATGGCGGTGTTCAAAATGTGGTGGGGCCACCCTTCTTAAAATATTGATTAAAATTCATATCAAGTGGCTTGGATGAGGATATCAATGACACAAAGAGTTAATTGAGGGAATATGAGGCTAAAATGGTGACATCATGTCGATTAATATTCACCATCGGGTAAGTCAAAAAGGCTATTAGAGAAGGGAAAATCTACTTGATGATGGATGACATCACAAAGCACAAACACAACAATTGTTTAAAGGGCTAAAATAAATCATCAGATAATAATGGTATCGAGTAAGTTGTATACATCGTAGCGAAGAATGGTGGTTATTTGGGAAGACACCTTGTCGAGTAAAGGCATATAATATTATTTGAAAATTATTTTCAAATAATCTAGGGTATCAATTAGAGATAAATATGAAAGAATAAAGGTCTCTAGTTAATCAATAAATTATTATTGTGAATAATGTTATAAAGGGTTTCTCAATGGCACCTATTGCATCAGAGTAAATGTTGGGCACGAGTATAATTAAACATCCGGCTTTCTAAAATGACAATTTGAGCTATATTTATGTCTGTTGTGATTGATTGCCTTTGTAGGGATTATAAAATTGATCTTGTGACAAAAAGATTACATAGGTTTTCATAAAGTGGCAGAAGCTTGAAATTACAAAGTTTTTGAGCTTGCAGAGGAATTGAAAAACATGGAATCTTCATCATCTAAGATTATAGTGGAAATAAACAAAAGGAAGTTCCAGTTAACTAGCTCATTGAGGAAAATAAGCCAAAAGGCACAAGGCTGAGGGAAGACATTTGAAACAAGATTTTCTTGACTAGTTTCCACTATCTACTCATAGGGAGAAGAAGGTGAAGCAAGGAGGAGAGGAATTAGGAGATATATGGACTATGCGTAGGGGTTATGAATTGCTCATATTTCATTACAATAAGACGATGGAAAGGACCCCAGTTGCCTGATGAACTATAACTGATTGAATTTTTAAAGATTATAAGTTGACGATAACTGAGATGCAAAAGTGAATGCAAGACATTAAATCGGTTAATGTATTATATTTTCATTGATGTCAACTTGATATGTTTTGATTGGTTATACACATATCATCATAAACTTAAAAGAGTTGAAGAGACAAATTTTATGCAGTCGGTAAAAGATAAAAGTTCTATATACACTGAGTGATAGTAAACACTAATGGAAAGTGCACACCGATGGATAGTGAACACTGAGTAGTTCATAGTGTATACCGAGTACCACAGTAACTGAGAAAGTTGTTAGTAGAGAAATATCTATTTACCAAGCGTAACTAAAGTCAATGACCAAGCTAACTGAAGTTGATCACCGATCAGAACTGAAGATAAAGAATGAAAAAAACACTTAGCTGGTAGGAGCTATATTTAGATTGACTAGTTGATTGCTTTATTCTTATCGATCAGTTGAACTAAAGAAAAGAGGGAGATTTAAAGCATGTTTTATTCACATATAACAAGGAGAGATTTGTGGAATAAAACTAAAGGAGAGCTTTATGGATTGAAACAAGCACCGAGAGAATGGTATGAAAGACTTTGCTCTTATCTCATTAGTATTGGATTTGTTAGAACAAGTGACAACAATAATCTATATTTGAAAGGAGATACTGATGATAAGACTTTGATTGCTGACATATTTGTTGATGATATCATATTTGGAGGTAATGATATGCTATGAAAATCATGTGCTGATGAAATGAGCAAAGAATTTGAAATGCCAATGTTTGGAGAGATCAAATTTTTTATTGGTCTACAGATTCTACAACAAGCTGAAGGAATCTACATCACACAATCCAAATACATCACATAAGTTCTAAAGATATTCAAGATGGAGGACTCAAAACCAGTTGGAACACCTATGGCAACCAGATGCAAATTTTCAAAGGAAGACAAGACAATCGAGGTAAATCAGACCCTCTACAGATCTATGATTGGAAAATTAATGTATGTTGTACAAACTAGACCTGATATAGCACATGCAGTTGGTATAGTTGTAAGATTCTCTACTAATCCTAAGGAATCACACATGACTACTGTTAAAATAATTTGAGACATCGGAAAAATAATGAAGACTATGGTTTGTGGTACAATAAAGAAGGCAAATTTGATTTACAAGTTTACATTGATGCTGATTGGGCTGGAAACATAGATTATAGAAAGAGAACTACATGAGGAGAATTCTTTATGGGTGATAGACTTGTCACATTGATAAGTAAAAATAAAGGATGCATATCTCAATCAACTACATAAGCATAATATGTAGTTGCTGCTGCAAATTTCACTAACATTTCATGGATCAAGCAATTTCTGAAAGGTATGAATGATGAAATTATTGACCCAGTAATTATCTATTATAATAATACAAGTCCTATAAACATCTCAAAGAACCCTTTCATGCATGCTAAGACAAAGAACATAGCTATTAAGTATCATTACTTGAGGTAACAAGTACAAGAGAAATAGGTGATACTAGAATATGTACAATCTAAAGAACAGATAGCAGACATATTCACAAAGCCATTACAAAAAGATACATTTGAGTACCTAAGGAATAGACTAGGGGTTCGTCTCTTATCTATTGGTTACTAAGCTGACTTGAAAATATGCATCAGCCTACACATTACCAAATATCATTCATGTTGATGCAAGAAGAGAAATTTAATGCAACGATATATCAATACATAAAGGTACTTATCTGAAAAACACACCAGAGAGATTGTTGGCTACTACATAGCTATATATATATTTTGGCATTGTTGTCAAAGGTAGAGAGAGATATCAATGAAATATCTAATATCCATCAGGGAGGAAGAACATCCAAAGGGAGAGAATTGGAGAGATTTAACAATGCATATCTATCCAAAAAAGGGAGAAGAGATTCTATATCAAAGGGAAAGACAGGATAAGAAGACAAAATTGCTACACCTATCCATTGAAGGGAATGAAAAAAAAGGGAGAGCACACATAAGAATCAAATCTAAGCTAGAAGAGCTTACCAAGAATTCGATATTTGAATTGGTTATAGAACAAAAAGTTTGGTATGATATGGCATATTTCATATTGTGTTGCCATCAATGCCAAATGGAGAGATTGATGAACTATAATGGATGGAATGTTTAAAGATAATAAGTTGATGATCACCGAGATGAAAAAGTGAATGCAAGACATTAAATCAGTTAATGTATTGTATTGTCATTGATGTCAAATTGATATATTTTTATTGGTCATACACATATCATCATTAACTTAAAAGAGTTGAAGAGACAAATTTTATGCATTCAGTAAAAGATATAAGTTCTATAGACACCGAGTAACAGTATACACCTAGTGATAGTAAACACCAATGGAAAGTGCATACTGATAGATAGTGAACACTGAGCAGTTCACAGTGTATACCAAGCACAAAAGTAACTGAGAAAGTGGTTACCGAGAAAGAGCTATTTACCGAGTGTAACTGAAGTCAATGGCCAAGCTAACTAAAGTTGATCACTGATCAGAACTGAAGATAAAGAATGAAAAAAACACTTAGCTAGCAGGAGCTATATTCAGATTGACTGGTTGATTTCTTTATTCTTATCGATCAGTTGAACTAAAGCAAAGAGGGAGATTCAAAGCACATTTTATTCATAGATAACAAGGAGAGATTTGTGGAATAAAACTAAAGGAGAGCTTTACGGATTAAAGCATGAATGTCAAGTTTTATGGATCAAGAAGTAATCTATGATGAAAACAAGGAGATTGAATGGCTAAATAATGTCTATATAAAGAGACAAGTAATTCATTATGAAAGGAGGAATGTAGAATATATTCTGGTGAAGATTGAAATCTTCATGCAGATCTGATCATACAGGCTGAAGAATAGAGCCAAGAAATTCTGCAAACACTAAGCAACAGAGGACAGAGCATTCACCGAGCAGAAGAAAGAAGGGGAGAAAAGGAAATGAAGAGTATACATTGATTAGAGAGGTATTATTGGAATTACAATAGATCTAAATATTTGCAAATCAAATTTTTATTATGAACAGATAATTTACTGTTTTAGTTTAACCATTGATTCAGAAAATCTCTTAACCGAGTGGGATTTAATAGTCCTTATTGCATTGAGATACTCAATAGTATAAAAAGTTTTTCTTGTTGACAATATAGTGAATGATAGGTCAAAAGATAAACTGTTGGTTTTAAATCCTCTAACAAGGTCGCACTTAACAGTGTGTTTGTAACCTTTAACAGGGTTGGCTCTTCACCGAGCTCACTTTAGAAGAGTGAAAATTTTGGGTTACCGATCCCAAGTAGTTTTTCCCCTAACAGGGTTTCCATGTTAAAATTTGTGTCAAATGTGTATGTGTTTAATTTCTTTAATATTTTTCTTTACACATTACTAAAACTGGATTGGTCGATAAACACTAAGTTTAAATACTGATATTCGGTAAAGTCTAGAAAAGATAAATAGTATATCTTACTGAGCAGTTTATATTTGATAGAATTACATTAGGCATACATCTTGATGGACTAAAAGATAAATAGAGGGTATTATGTTTAAGAAATAAGTTTTGGTTAAATTATTGGAATTATTTTTGAGGCCACTAATTCACTCCCCCCCCTCTCAGTTATTCTAACAGTGACATCCATGGAAGACTAATTGGGGAAGATTAGTTGTTCTGAATGTGTTTATAAATATTGAATTAATGAAAGAGATTATCAAGAGATATGACCCCAAAATTAAGACTTTAAATTCAATTTCTGGCAATTCATTGATTTTTATCACGAAAGAAACAATTGAGAAAGTTTTTCAACTGGAGTTGGGTCATGAAGCTATTATAAACATACCAAAACTAAGGCAGGGGTATTCTATCCTGTAAACAATTTACAAGACTTGGGTGTTGTCTTTTCATTTTCCTAAAGTGGGAAATGCAAGACAAGAGTTTTCAAGTGATGAATGCCCACCATATGATATGAAGTTGTTTCATCCATATTTACAACACACTTACATGATTGTTGGTTAGGTATGTGGAATTGAGAGCCCTCCTTTGATGAACATAGCTTTAATGGTTCTTGCAGTTGATGTGCAATCCAACGACCCTAGGTATTTTGACTTTACCACATGTGTCACCGATAAGATTAATTCAGATTTAGAGAAGCTTCGGAAGGATTCATCTAGGTTAAATTTTAAGCATTATTCCTTAATACATATATTTTCACTTTTTGGACAAGAGAACAATGCATGGGGTGAAGGACTACCTATTAGGGAATATGATGTTCAAGGTTTTAGGCAGCCAGTGTAAATGTGGGTTAAAATATGGGATTGGAGGTCTACTTTTTCTCAATATTTATGTTTTAAAGAATATTTTGTTAAGGCATTAATGAAGTCATTGAAGGGAGAATATGAATATACTTTGTCATTGGAAATTAAGAGGCTTCTCAGACCTAAGGACCATATTGAACAAAGCCTTGTAGACCACAATTGGGGTGATTGGTATTCTTTTAATTTTTTTACAAGGATTAGGGTTTATGGTTTTGAAGGTTGCCCTAATGATCTCCCAATCATAATTTCTGACATAATTTTTTACTTAGAAATTGTGAGGTAGATGGCAGTATCAAATTCAAAACACTTGACATCAAGTAACTATTGAAGGATATCATTAATAGGGCTGAGCATGAGGACAACGCAGAAAAAATCAACAAATTTAACATAAAGGTTGAAAAACTAGACGAAACGGTCAAGAAAATCAGGGAGCAATGTTTGGTGATCCTAAAGGCTTATACAGGACATGCACAGATCCTGATGGACAAGTTAGATCAGGAAAAAGGGGAAAAAGACTGTAGAGAGGGGAAGGAGATCACAGGACTGGGAACTCACACAAGGGAAAGCACAAAGAAGGTGAGTCCAAAGGTGGACAAGGAAACTGAAGACCTTAAGAAATCGGTTAACCAGATGCAGATTATGGTCGTTTAGGCCTAGGAAGTGGTGGAGGGCATGTAGCTATCTTTTACTATTTTCTGCCATTTTTGTTTTTGTTGTCCCTATCCTTATTGTGTATCTGTGAGACTTTTTGATATGGCTGTTAGCTTGATTTCTTCTATTCTTTCCTTGCTAGGTGCTATGGCACAGATTTTGCTGAACTTTATTGAAAATTTGTAATAACTCTTGTAAAGGTTTTGGGTCCTTGTAAAACCTATTTTTACTTAATCAGAACAAGCAATCATTCTTACCTAGTACTTTAGCACTTGGTGATTTCTTTGTGAAGAACATGCACAACTATGACTCTATTAATGACAAACTTAGTGTGTATAGATTTTCCCGAGGAGATGAAAGGACAACTTTTGATTTTGAAGGATATATAGCAAAAGCAAGAGCATCTCAAAATTTATGATCATTTGGGCATAAGACTTTACTTGTTGACGATTTGATCCAAAATTTAGAAAGGGATGAAGCTATTAACATGAAGAGATGCATGAAAATGTGGAAAGGGCCTTTGAATGGAAATTAAGGAAAGGGAGAATTAACATGAAAGTTGTCAATGGTATTACGAATCAAGTTGCTAGAGCCATGAAATTCATTGAGCATGAAGGAGAAATTGTAGATAATGTCCCTCAATAGGTATTCAAAGAGCCCCCATTGAGGATTGAAGAAGAGTTACCCATTGCACACTTGTCTCCCGATAATAGACATGATAAGGAGGATATCCTCTTGAGAGAAGAAGCATAGGCTGAGGTTGAAGACTCTTTGCCTGAGTCTGAGGAAAATGAACTTAATTTGGGACCTCTATATATAGATGAATCTTGGGATATCCAGGAAATTAAACATAAAGAAATGATTTCTGATGTCAATTTTTTTTCCAAAAGAATTTAAATCCTTTTTATACCAATATACAGGAAGAAAATTGACAGAAGCCCCTGGAAATGTGGAGACCGAAGTTCTCAAAAAAACACTAGAGGAGAAAGTTCAAAAGGAATTACAAGAAACCACTCAACAAAGAGGAAGAAAATTACTTAAGGATGCTGGAGTAATCCAGTACCAAGGATGGAATATGAAAGATGCATTAATGTTTGATTGTTTTGAAAGAAAGGAAGGTCATAAGTTAGGAATTAAGCCTCAAGATTTACGAGATATTTTCACTGGATCTAGTTATGATCCTGATTAGAAATATTTATTTCAATGGGATTTATACCTTAGGGATCAAAGGCCACTTCTTGTGGACATTGATGAAGCATTTGGACAGTTAATTATTCAACAAGTTGGTAGATATCATCCACAAGAGACCACACAATTAAATGTGAATGTTTATATTATGAACAAGGATCAATTTTATGACCTGGTCAGAGAATTGAACACTTATACGAATTCATTAAAGAAAAGTGAGGAAGAGAAGGAAGCTTGGAAAGAGAAAGCCTTGAGATCGCAAGGCAATTCCACTAATTATGGTTATGATTATGATGCAGAACAAAGGGTGATAGAAGAAATGGGAGATGCAACTTATTGGAGGTATAAGATTGAGAAGTTAGAAAAAAAAAAAAAAGGAAAAGGTTGCTGAATTAGATGATTTGGCTATAAATATTATTGAAAAAAGATATGAGAGATTGATGAAAATGGTTGATAAGTATTGGAATACCTATTCTAATACTTTTAAAGTATTGGAGGAACATGAAAGATTGAAAAGTAGAATGATATATAAAATGAACACAATTGATCCAAAGAATACAGAGTGGCTTCAGTTAGGTGTCAACAAGAAGTTGAGTCCACTTTTTGGCTAAAAAGTGGAACTATTTTTCCTGTTTTTTTAAGTTTGTCTTGTTTGAGCTGAATATTTGAAGCACTTACAAATTTAATCTTAAAAAAATTCACTAACAGAATTTATAGTACTCAAAGTATAATTTCTAAATATATAATTTATTTTAATACCCAGATGATAATTGTTTATTGTTAATAGGCATTACTAAAAACAATATTTTAAAAGTCCATGTTTCAAGACCATACTAGGTCCCTGTACGACAAGCAAAATTTGATCCAAGTGAAACTATTTCTCTGAATCCTTTTAGGGAATAGTACATAGCTTAGTTATGATTGATGAAAATATTTTTTTGTATTTGTTTAGTCAATAATTTTTTAAATTATTTTTTATTGGCCATAATTGTTATTTTTAAAGTCTCTCGTGTATGATAAGCATAATGTGACCTAAACATATGATTTTAATTTATTTTTTTAATTGTGTAGAATTGTCTCTATTTTGATGTCATATAATTCTTTTTGCAAGAAAATTTCAAATAAAAAAGTTATTAAAATAACAAAATATCTTGTTCTCTAGAAATTTGTAGACCCATTTCAGTAGAAAATCAATGAAAAATACAAAAAGTAATAAAATATATAAATAATTTACATATTTAGAATCTAAACAGTAAGATCTATAATGGGTTTTTTTTTGTTGAAAAATTCTGTAGAAACCTCATTCTGATTCGTGTCCTTAGTGTAAAAATTTTCTGCAGAATGGAATGGCCTCCAACATTCATGTCAAACTAGTTCCAAAGATCAGGGTCAGTTGACCAAGCCATTTCCAAAGCTAAACCTAAAGAAAATTAGGTGGTAAATTTCAAAATTTGGGGAACAGAGTGCCGCTTACAAAACATCACCCCATTCCTAAAGTGTGCGTTGCGGGATCAAATTTCCAAGGACCGGGATCCCGCTATAAAATGGGGTGACGTTTCAAAAATGAAACATCTGCCCATTTTTAAACAAGGCGATGTTTCAAAAATAAAATGTCACCCTTTTCAAAGAGGTGTCATATTTTATTTTTGACCATTTTTAAATTTTTTTATTAAAAATAGTTTACTACATCAACAATGTACCAGCAGTACAACCAAAAATGATGGATTCTGTAGAGTTTTTTTGGCCTTTGTCTTTTGATGCCTTACTATATTCACCATTATAATGATTCAATTATTCGGAGCATTTTTTTTAAAGTGACCATTGAAGGCATTAGTTGATTTATTTGAATTATCAATTATGGGATCTAAACAATGTCAAAAGAGGAAAGGAAGGAGGGATATGACCCTTGAAGAAATGCGCGAGAGAGAGAGAGAGAGAGAGAGAGAGAGATCCAAAACAATTAAAGATCCAAACATTGCAGATACCATGGGGGATATGCGGGATGCAAAAGATTAGGTACAAGAGGTGAATCCAAAAGATAATACAAATATAGACAACAATGCAAGTATGTATTTGAATGAACCTTTTAATGATGTAGAAAATGTGGAAACAAAAATGATTCCAAGTACATCTTCAAATCCACCTTTGAATGATATGAAAATTATGGTTATAGATAATACCCTTTATGGAGATTTATTACAAGCATATACTAGTGTCAAAATTGATTCAATTCCCAACATAGTTCTTGAAATAGCTCATGAAAATGAAAATACCCATAGTTTTGTTGATGATGAAAACCCTTTTGTTGATGCGAATGAAAATCATCTTGGACATGTTGAAATTGAAAA
Source organism: Thuja plicata (assembly GCA_018584345.1). Classification (NCBI taxonomy): domain Eukaryota; kingdom Viridiplantae; phylum Streptophyta; class Pinopsida; order Cupressales; family Cupressaceae; genus Thuja; species Thuja plicata. The sequence continues at coordinate 216,853 of MU224035.1, forward strand.
TCATTTTGTTCTTCAAAATGAAAATCCTTTAAATTTTGTTGACAAAAAAAATGAAAATCCTTTCCTAGATGAAAATAAAAATATTTTTCAGCAAGGTGCAACTGAGAATTCTAACCATGATTATGATACTAAAAAGTATTTTTTGAATGTTAAAAGTAATGTTTTGGATGGTCTTCCTGGTAAGCTATCTTGGAGGCAGATAAGAAAGTATGCTAATAGAATATACAAAGAATTATTTTATAAAAAAAATAGCATTTCAATGTCAACTTATGATGCAATTGATGAGAATGTCAAAAATGAAAAATGTAATGAAAAGTTAGGCATTTATGAGAAACAAAATAAAAAATGTGTCAGTTAAACATGTATCTACTGTTGCTAGTGCCATTCTGTGTATTATGAAAATGAGTGAATCTAAAGATAAGAATGCAGCATGATGAGCTATAACAAATGTTATAGTGAATAAAAACATTTTGGATAAAAGAATGGTTAAAAATATCAGTGGAATTTAAATAGGAATCCTAAATCATTGGTAAGATAAACAAAGAGAAGATTAAGTATCGAAAATGATCCAATCAACCATTGTTGGAGTTTTATTGGTAGACTCCCACGAGCTGACATGGAATTGAATCCTGAAATCAAATCTTTGGTTGCAAAGTATTGGCATAATAATAAAAGGGTATCATCTAATGCTATAGATGTTTTGAAATTAAGAGTGGGTTGTAAAATTCATGATCCTCATCTAAAACACCTATTAGACACCACCCAAACTGAATTTTATAGAAAATTTTAATATGAGGTTGTGTTACCTAGACATATTACCCTTAGTCAAAGATCATTTGAAAAATGTAAACCTTGGTATGTGAAAATCAATAAGCAAAAAATATCTTGTTGTTGTAAAACATATGTTCAATTTCGTTATTACTATGGTGTTTTTTATATATACATTGTACTTTACATGCTAACATCACTATATGAGATTTTGGTATTAATATACCACCTGGAACAATGAAGGATTTTGTGGGGGGTTTGTTCTGTGAAATATATAACAAGCAACTATTTTTTTAAGTTCTTGTATTTCAGGATAGTGCACTACTTGTGGAAATTTTGCATTATTAGAGAAATGTATGCATGAAATTAGTGAAAATAATATTTGCCAGCAATTAGTGGATGTTAAAAGATTTAAGAATGTTGAATATCCTTTAAAATATGGGAAAATTGGAAAGCAATGTGAATTGATCACAGAAAAACTTAGTGTACTTGCATTCATTTCAGAATTCAACAGTAAGATCATTCCTAAATACGTGAAACACTCTCAATATGCTAGATGACTTGATGGTCAATTTCACACATGTGGAGATATATTTCCAGTTGGCACTATACTATCAAAAGTTGTCTTGCAAAAAACTATACTCTTCCTCCACAAGAGGAAACTCAGGATCAATACTACAATTCAATGCAAGTTGCTATGTTTGTTCATATTATTTATAAACATGTGTATGCACCCTAAAATGGTCGCCTAGACTTTGGGCCCCATTTCTCAATTTATCAAATCCCTGAATCAATATTTTCAAATATCAACAATATCAATTATATCAATTTCCTTGATCAAATCATA
>MU224035.1:228227-245895 GCA_018584345.1 Thuja plicata
TAGGAGGCTTTGTAATACTTGTTCTTTCATTTTCATAGCTTAGCTTGCATATTCATCTTAATCTAGCTTGCATTGCATTTCATTCTTGATTCTTGAGGATATTGGCATTCTTACCCTTGTCTTCATTAAATCTCCCATTGCATGGTTTACTAGTAAGGTTATAGGCTTAATAGCTCTAGCTAAGAGAATTCTAAAAACCCTTGCACTCCATGCCTAGGGAGCTATGGATCAATTTTTGAGACCTCATTCTTGAGTGTTCTTGAATGTAAGGATTCATAGAAGTGTAACAAAATTATAGCACACAACATGCACATGATAGTACAGAGGATGATAGAAATTTTTTAGGGAGTATTATTTATATTGGAATGATAATCAAATGCACTCATTAGAGTTTTTTTAGTTTTGTTTTGAAATATATTATATTAATTTAAGAGAATGGGAAATCCAGATGAGAGAATATTTCATATGGTCAGATAATTGTACAGGATAATTCAAGAATGCTTGAATGTTTTATTGGCTTATTAGGAATCACAAGGAAACCAATATACCACATATGTGGAGTGTTTTTAAAGTTGGACATGGTAAAGGATAACATGACGGAGCTGGTGCATGTATTAAAACAATTTTGGATAGAGAGAAATTAAAATTTGAGGATGCAACCAAATTTAAAGATGCATGTGCTATTATGGATTGTTTCAATTCAAAATTATTTGTGGGATAAAATGAGAACACTAGAATAAATTATTTTCATTAATTGAAGAAAATGACATTCCACCTAGACTTGATTGTGATACAATTATTGGATCAGCACCAATACCTTCATTTAAGAGTTCTGATGCAAGCACATGGACATTGTGGTCAAAAGAGCTTGCATATTTTTGTCAATTTTGTATTTTAGGTGATTGAGATGCATGTGAGAATAAATAATGGGTCGAATAATGCAAACAAAGATTCATGACACCTGCTTAAACATACAAGCAATATAAAACAACACTTGAAGATAATGATCAACTATTTGCATCAGAGGATTATGATTGAGTTTCAGATCTTGTACAAGAAGATAATTGTATTTTTTTTATGTCAGTTTATATTTGAATATAATTATTAGTCTAAGTTTATTATGGTAATTTTTTTCTATAATTTTATTTCACATGTTAGTTAGCCATTTTATTTTAATTTGCAGGACATGTGTATGTTGTTGTTGCACCTGAGAACAATGAAGAGGAAACAAAGTATTAGTTGGCTAGATGTGTTGAGACCAAACATAAGTTAGTACAACCTAGAGAAGATGATGATGGCTATCATTATCCTATAGGTTTGGTTGTGGTTATTTACACATGGTTATGAAAATACCTAACAAGGAAGAATGGTTTTCCTACATTCGAAGACTATGAAACACATAAGAAGATTATTCACTACTCGGATTTGGTTGTGGAAACAAATATAAAGCTATCTAGATATCGTGGGAGACTTGATAATAAAGAGTTGTGGTCATTTCTATATAAGAACACAAGACAATTATAGATGCATGACAAAAAAGAGAAGATGTTGATGGTACAATGGAATAATTAAATACATGTTAGTATAAATGTGAACTTCTAGAATTTGAAATAACTTCATATATATAATTTATTTTATTTTTACATCACCTAAACATAACATAATCTTATTATTGATGCATTGCACAAAATAGAGGATGCATATGGTACAATGATATAAGTAAATACAAGTAAGTATATATGTGTACTTTTTTAAATTATTGATAAGTTAGTATATAATTATTTTTCTTTTAAATCACCTAAAAATATCCTAATCCTACACCCCCTTAGGAAATCACAACTTTATACCACCTTAAACATCATTGTTTTAGGTCCCCTTATGACATCCTCATTTTAGGTCCCCTTAAGGAATCCCCTTAATAAATCCTCATTTTAGATCTCCTTCAGACATCCAAATTTTAGGTCCCCTTAAGACACACTAATTTTATATCCCCTTAAGACATCCTAATTTTAGATCTCGTTAAGACATCCAAATTTTAGGTCCCCTTAAGACACCCTAATTTTATATCCCCTAAAGACATCCTCATTTTAGGTCCCCTTAAGAAATCCTACATACTCTTAAGATATCCCCTTAAGACATCCTACATCATATTGTTGGAAGTCTAATATAAGAAAGTAGTAACTGAGAGGGGGGGTGAATCAGATCTATGAAACTTCTACACTTCTAAAAAAAACTGATTCAACCATGTATTCATAGACATAAATTGAAATTTTGTAATAGATCTAACATCTAACCATAACCATAATGATCACATAACACAAAGATTCGGTAACCCAAAAACCCTTGAAGGTAAAACTGGGGTGGGGATGACACCCACAAATCCTCACTACTACAATAATAAAGTGTGCATGTTAGGGCTACAAAGTTTGATCACTTCTGATGATCTACCCTGTGAGGGGTCTTCCCTATTAAGAGCTTACTAACTTATACAATCTAGCTTGTTAAAGGATTTAAAATTACAACTAAGTAAGAACTCGGTTAAGAGAATTACAAAGGCCTGTTAGGACTACTTTGCTAAAGATTTACCCCGATTCCCTTGCTAGAATGTATCAGTACTTAATCCTTCAGTGTGCACTACAAATTTTGATAGCGGATCTCCTCTTTCCAAATCTCAACTGATCTCTCAATCTAATTTATCTATGTTCTTCTCTTCACTTCTCTTCTCGGTCACTCTGTCTGGTCAATGCTTTAGATATGCAAAACATGCATATACATTCAATCTTTTCTCTTCAAATCCAAATCCAAACATATACATTCATACATATAGATTAGGGTTTGAATCATCCCATACATAGATCAGTGATGAAACATCCAGATCAAGATCAACGATCTAGATTCATCACCTTTTTCTGCTTAGGCATCCCTAATTTTGATTGGTTGCATGGCTTACATAGGGATCCATGATCATAAAAATAATGTGTAATTAATGTATTAAACATCTATGAATGATCATTAAATGATTCATTGAATTTGGCCAAATCAGTTTACCTTGGTGCATGACCTCCAAATGAGGTATCAACATAGTCTAAATTGAAATCAATTTTTCCCTTATTCTTCCATCATTAGCCATGACCTCAGCTAGTCTTTCTTGGGCATGTGTCAACCTGGTAAAATGAATAGAGTTGGAACTTGCATCCATGCTCAATAAGTGACCTATTGACTTCAAATCCACTTGTAGCTTCTCAATAAGTTGTTGATTCTCCTTTGTAAATAATTCTATATCACAAAGTTGTTTGAACAAAGAGATAACATTTTCTATAACTTCTTCTAGGTTTCTTACCAGATCAGAAAGTGCAACTTTCTTCTAAGTAAGCTTTTCTACAACTTTCTCGAGTACTTTGGTCTCAAACATTATTTCCGATCATTGTATGAGTTTCTCATTTGTGGCGATATCATCAGTGTTCACCTTTTGAACAATATGAACCAATGGTTCCAATATAGGTGCCTGCTCATTCAACAAAGATATCTTTAATCTAATGTAATACCTACTTCTGTTGATGTTCCCTTTTCAATTCCTCTTTCTTCCTCTTCCCGTTCAATAAGTCCTGCAAGATTAGCATTTTCTCATAAGATAAGTTATTAGTATCCCATTTTGGAATTACTACAACTTCATCTAGTGTTACTTCATATCTCAAAGACTTGTCCTTTTTATTCTTATGTGATTTATTCTTCTTTTTCTCTGGTGAGTTGCTACTTGGTCTATGTTTGGCTTTCAAGATATTGGTATCACCATTGATTGGAACTATCTCCTTCCAAGTAATAATTGACTTATATTCAAGTGTTTCAACACTCTTGATCTTAGTGTGCATAAGAGGTGTGACATTAGGAAACTGTACTAATGCCTGAATGACCTCTTTCTCCTTAGGTTCTTTTTTCTCCTTAGTCTCAAGAGTCTGAGCCTCATCTATGTCTCCTTCATGTGATTTAGAGATATCTAATGTAGACTTATCTGCTTTATCTTCTTTTATTTTATCTCCTTCATCATTGAATTCAAATTTTTCCTCGGTAGGTGAATCTAGAATTATGAATGTTTCCTTACCCTATTGTTAGAAATTCAAACCTTGTGTAACCTCACCAGTTTTTAAGTCCTCAATTTTCTCATCCTCAACCTTATCCTTCATCTCATCCTCAACATTATCATGTATTTCATCCTCAACATTATCAAGCTCATCAATATATTCTTTATTGTCAAGCTCAACTTTTTTTGATGTGCCATCATCTTTGTTCTTGTCCACTATCAATCCAAAGATAATATTCTATATCATTTGGCTTTGTTGTACAACTCCTTGAACATCATTCTTTAGCATATAATAATTTCTCAATTTAGGAACAAATCTATTCCTATATTGGTCCATGAATTTATCTCTTTGCTTCTTTGTCAACTCATGCATAATTTAAGCTAGTTATCCCTCTCTGATCTACCTTTTTGTTATAATGGCATGCTACCATCTCTCATCAATCTTATTTTCTAGTTCTTCAGGAAATAGGTTCCCAATATCTAATGGTGTTATCTTATGTGATACTAACATATCCATCATTGCTTCTTCTATCTTTTCCTTATCAGTTTTACTTAACTTTTCAAACTTAATAAACTTGAAACCAGACAAACCTGCTAAACTCCTGATGTTGTGACAAATATCATCAATGTTGGTAGGATGTTTGTGTGTTGCAAATTTGAATTTTTTGATTTCCTATTTTTCTCCAAATTCTTCATCTTCTTCATCTTTTCCCATAATGTATTTTATTCTTGGCTTCCACTTAGGGTGGCTCAGCTCAGATTCAACTTTAACTTGTTTCCTCTTCCCTGAGCTTACCCCTTCAACATTATTTACTAATGTTTTATTTCTATTCCTCTCCATTTTTGTAGCCTTCAAATTTGTGGTTATCTTTGATTTTGTCTCATCGTAGTTTCCAAATATCTTAGCCTTTCTATAAACTTCCTCTTCTAGTAGAGTTGTGATTGCTAGAAATGTTTCATCTATGTTCACTTCATAAGGTAATGGCCTTAGCCATGTTACCCTCGGTACTAAAGCTTGTACATAAGTGTTATCAGTATCAACTAGAAAAAAATATCATCATAATGCTTCTCAACTAGTGATACAGGGATTCTTCTCCTTAATCTCATATTTTTATTGAATTCAACAAAATAATCACCCATGAAAGTGTCAAAATTATCTCCTAAATGTTGTATGAACTCATTAATATGAACTGTTACTGGTCGATCCTAATTCCATACTACATCTCCTATAGTAGGAAAAGTATTCTAAACATAGAAAAATATACAAACTAGTAAGGATCCAAACTTACACATAGATTTATTTGCCTTCCTAATTGTTGATAGATTCTCAACAAGTTGAGTCATCTATAGCTCGGCAAGATCATAAGTATGATCCTTTTTCACTATCTTCTATGCCTAGTCAACTGCAACACATGGGACACTATCCAATCTGCTCGATTTCTAAAACTTGTGTGCACTCACTCTAACTCCGAAGTTAATTTTAGGATCTGTGATCGTAGAATTTGTCATTCCTCTCTTGTTCCACTTGGCCAAAGTGAACTTTTCAATGTCTTTCTTTTTTTGACAGTGCATAGTATGTTTCCCTTGCATAATAGGATAACCAGTAACTCAGTGGATGATATTTTTAGTGATCTTTACTGGTCCATTCTCCAGCCATAGACTTATATCATGTGTTTTTCTTAGCACAATCTTGATCCATTCAAATTTGAATTCATGTAGGAAGTCTAGGGCACAGACTAACCCTTTGTCATGAATTTGCTGATGATCAGCCTTCAAAGCTCCACTATCACGTAGTTTATCATAGGATTCCCTTAACTCAAAATCTCAAACTTCTTCAATTTTGCACATGTAACATTATCTCACATCATGGATCATAAGTACCTCGAGCAGGATCAATGATGGGGCTCCTGTAAGATCTCCCTTCACTGCAGTTTTAGGAACAACTTAGAAATTAGGTGGTGCACAAGTGTTGCTCCTGACCAACTGAACATTCATCATTCCCTTGTCTTGTCTCTTCATGCCAATAGTTGAAATGGCTATCATCTTTGCAAATTAGGGTCCACAAAATAGATTATGGGTAACATGGAAACAACGGGTCTTCAACCTTCACAATACTTTCCAACAATACATAAGTGGAATATTTTCAAACTCTGCTCAAATCACTCTTGAATTGCCTTTAAAATGCTCTAAAAACTCTAATCATTGTGTGAAATGAAGAATGAGCACCTAAATTCATTATATACCCTTAAATGGTAAATATAGGTCTTTAATAAATGCTTCGTGAAGTGGTAGGTGGATAACAGTTGTCCTTGATCCTTGATTAAATATCTTGGTTATCTCACACCATCACTTAGTTAGAAAAGTGACGCACTCACTACTGACACTTGGTCAACATATTAGATTAGTTGGTATGGGTGCTTGACATATGCTGATACTGATGCTCAACATCAACTATGCATATCAATTATTTTCTTGGTTCATGTCTCAAATCTATCCTAAAGCATCTTATCTTATGCAAATATGAACTTTAATACATCTTATGTTAGAAACTGGTGTAAAATATAGCATTTGAGAAAATAGTTCCTTACATACCTTTTTTCTTAATTGGAAGTAGTGTGATCACCTGATCCATTGGATTGGGTGATCTCGGCTTCACTGGATCTACTAGTGCTCACTTCTTCTTTATTTATCCATGCTAGATTCATCTAATTCTTTATTTGTTCAATAGTAGGTGTCAGGGCTCTGGTCTTGCAATCTCTCTTGGTATGACCAATCTTGTGATGACTATAGCACACCATACTTCCATTCATCCAACTCTTGGATTTACCTCTAAAGTGTGTCATTATACAATTTTCTAGAACATGACCATATTCAACACAATAATGACAATTGTATCTTGTATTGTAATCTTAATTGAATGTGCTATCTTTCCTTGGTGCATTGCCTTATTTCTTGGATGTCCATTTGGAATTTGCATTAGATCTACAATCTTGGGTTCTATGACCAAACTTCCATAAAGTGTAGCAATGTCCTTGGAATCTAGGTGAAGTAGGTGTGTTGCTAGTCTTTGACCTAAATTCATGTGCCTGATGTCCATACTTCTTGTAGTTAAAGAAATATCCATTAAAATTAGGTTTAGGATTGATCTTACCAATATTTCTTCAGCAAATGTTTGTTGTGTGACCTGGTATCCCACAATGATAACATGGAGGTTTTTTTTTCTCGGTTTTTCATTTCTCAGTTCTCCACTCTTTGATGATCCTCCTTCTTCAGTGGAAGACTAGTGCTCAGTATGTCCAAGTCTAGAGGTGTCATTATTTATTCTTGGTGATCTCATCAGTTCCTCAAATTATCTCAAGGCTCCATTCGACTTGTTTATCCTCTCAATGAGTTCTCTTTCAAATCTCAACTCATTTTTTAGTTTATTGTTCTCAAATCTCAAATATGTAATTTCAATTTATTTTCTGTTTATCTCTTGATTTGCAAATAACAATTGGTTGACCATGTCCAACTGATTGTTTGTGAGCTTCTACACATCACTTTTCCTTTCATCAAGTCTAGTAGCCATCTATCTCTTGTTTTCTTCTACCATTATCTTGTCTTCCTCAGTTTTCTTCTTCTGATCAATCACCTCACATAGTGTTATTGATTGAGTTTCTCATTCTATCTTCAGACTTTTGACTTGTTCTTTCAGTGTGTTTCTCTTCTCTAATAGATTTGCAATTTCTACATTACTTTCTTTGGAATCTTCATTGTCAAATATACCTTCAGTGTCTTCTTCTTTATATGAAGTGTCATTTAGCTAAATTTCCAATTCTTTCCTAGCTTTTAAGGTATTCCTTAATTCTTCTCTTGCTATATCAAGCTACTATAGTGCTAGCTGGATATCAATCTTCTGATTCTTAATGATCTTTCCCAACTTATAAACCTCCATTTCCAAGATCTTAACTCTCAATTGGTTAGACTTATTCTAAGAGAACAATGCTCTGATACCAATTGTTGGAAGTCTAATATAGGAAAGTAGTAACTAAGAGTGGGGGGGGGGGGGGGGGGANGGGGGGGGGGGGTGAATTAGATCTATGAAACTTTTACACTTCTAAAACAAACTAATTCAACCATGTATTCATAAAAATAAACTGAAATGATATAATATATCTAACATCTAATCATAACCATAATGAACACATAACACAAATATTTGGTAACCCAAAAAACCTTAAAGGTAAAACTGGGGTGGGGATGACACCCACAAATCTTCACTACTACTGTAATAAAGAGTACCTATTAGGGCTACAAAGTTTGATCACTTCTAATGATTTATCCTGTGAGGGGTCTAACCTGTTAAGAGCTTACAGACTTATACAATCTACCTTGTTAAAGGATTTAAAATTATAACTAAGTAATCACTCGATTAAGATATTTACAAAGGCCTGTTAGGACCACTTTGTTAAGAGATTTACCATGATAAAATTGCTAGAATGTATTAGTACCTGATCCTCTGGTTCGCACTAAAAATTCTGATAACGGATCTCCTCTTTCCAACTCTTAATTGATCTCTCAATATAATTTATCTCTATTTTTCTCTTCACTACTCTGCTTGGTCACTTTGTCTAGTCAATGCTTCAGATGTGCAAAACATGCATATACATTCAATCTCTTCTCTTCACATCTGTATCCAAATATATGCATTCAAACACATGGATTAGGGTTTGAAGCATCTCATATATAGATCAGTGATGAAACATCTAGATCAAGATAAACGATCTAGATTCATCACCTTTTGTCATTTAGGAATCCCTAATTTTGATTGGTTGCATGGATTGCATAGATATCCATGATCACAAAAATAATGTGTAATTAATTCATTAAATATTTGTGAATGATCATTAAATGATTCATTGAAGTTGGCCAAAATAGTTTACTTTGGTGTTTGTGCCATTCCAAACACATATACAAGAATTGTTTTATTTGACATAAGTAAACTATGGTGCTCAGCCAATACTATCTCTCTTGGCATAACCATATACTTTTACTCGGCACTAACTCTTCTATGCGACTTGGAAATCATTCTGCTCGGAAACTATTGAGTACTTGGTGACCTCTAACTTGCTCGGTAGTAACTACTACTCGGTCTCGGCCTTAGTGGGATGTCTCAATTGCTGTGATTATTGACCAACCTGCCTTGAATATGAATAAGTGTGTGACACTAATAGAGAACAAAACTTGGAGATCAACACATATCTACCACATGCTCAAACTACATGTCCTAATCCTACATCCCCTTAAGACATCCACTTAAGATGTTCCCTCAAAAAATCTAGTCAAGGAACCCCCTTAAGTTCACATAGAATTTTAATGTGCATCATTTTAATATATTGTAAAGGTCTCTTTATTTTTGGTTTAGGTGTGTAACGACACCATTTAGTTCAAGAAATTAATGATTATGCTTTTTTAATTTGGTAAGCTTTTAATTTTGTAAGCGTGATCCTCTTACATTTGTACTCAATTACATTAATTATACATGTTTTTAGTTACATTTTTTTCTATTTGTACAAGATTTTAGTTACTTATTAAAGATTTATTCATTATTGTATGTTTCTAGCTCTATGCTTGGGATTATAGAAGATCAAGTTTCTTCTCAAATTGTAACCAATTTTATTGTGTTAGGTCCTACTAAACTTTTTTAATGTTATTAAGTTATCAAACTATTGAATAATTATCTTATTTTGTTTCTTTTTCAATGAACTATTTCAAATAATTTATATTTAAATATGGTTTCTTATTTCGTTATCTTATTAAATACAAGTATCCTTTACATATATGATTTCTATTTGGATGTTCAATTTTTTTGTAGCTTGTTCAATATTACATTTTGTAGTACTTGTAGACATACATGTACAAAATATCTAAAAATTATATGAAATATGTAAACATTTCAAATAAAGATTATCAATCCATGTACATATAGTATAGACAATAAATCACATGTAAATATGTATATCTAGGCCATCTGAGCATGTAAATATGTCAGTAAAATAAATAATCCATATGAATATGAGAGTGTAGACACTAAAAAATGGTTAGTGCCTCTCGCCCCCCCTTTTTAACATGTCTTCTATATTATGTGTTTGATCACCAATATTGTGTCATTCTTCTATTAATTAAATATAGAAAATTATTTAATTAATTACTAATTTTTGTCCCCAATTATCATCATATTCTCATCTATTTGACCTTTTGATCATGACTAATAATACCATTTTTCATCATTGATCATTTTAATCATGTCAAACAATTAATTCATCTTCTATAGGGGTAAATAATCATTAATTTATTCCTAATTCCTAAGTCCTAACCTATGATAAATAAATAAACTTTATTTATCCCAATTTCCCCCTTTCTCCACAATTAATTAATTATATTAATTCACTATCTAATTTCAAATTTGGGAATTATTATTAATTTCCTAATTTGAAATTTTCTAATTTTTCATATTTCCTAATTCGTAATTTACTAACATGAGTGAAAATAATTTAAAAATTAATTATCCACCCATCCCTCTTTTCTAGCATCCACTTCCTAAATTCTAGCCTTCACCTTCACTTTTCTTTTTGTCATAAATTGTCATAGTTTATGACAATTTTCCTTTTTCTCTTTTGTCATAATTGTCATAGTTTATGACAATTTTCCTTTTTTTCTTTTGTCATATTTGTCATAGTTTATGACAAATTTTCTTTTTTTTTAAACTCAGCAATTTCTAATTGTGCACTCAATTTGTCATAAATATGACAATCTTCCAATTTATGCATTCAATTTCTAATTGTGCAGTTTGAACTCTCATCTTCTATAAATTGAGCTCATTTTGTCTTCTTTTGGTTAACCATATTTTTCGAGTATTCTTGCTGCCATTTTGCTTTCATGAATAGGTGCATATTGTCACACTAGAGCAACATATCAAATTAAAAGGAGAAAGAAAAGCATTGGAGCATCTTGAGGGAGTGTTTGTTTGATTTTATTTAAATCTTTTATGCACTTTTTCTTCATAGCTTTAATGTTAGGATAGGATTGTTATTTGTATGCTTTTATAGGTTGTGGTTGCCTTCAATGCAATTATTTATTCTTTTTCCTCTCCTACATTTATCCTACCTCCATTCTATCGATCCACTGGGGCATGTATTTTAATTTTTCTTTGACACAATGCTCATAATCACATTGTATCAAAAAGGGGCAAAATGTAAATACTAAAAAATCGTTTGCGCCTCTCGCCCCCCTTTTTTAACATGTCTTATATATTGTGTGTTTGAGCACCAATATTGTGTCAATCTTCTATTAATTAAATAATGAAAACTATTTAATTAATTACTAATTTTTTTCCCCAATTATCATCATATTCTCATCAATTTTACCTTTTGATCATGTATAATAATGTCATTTTTCATCATTGATCATTTTAATCATGTCAAGCAATTAATTCATCTTCTATAGGGGTAAATAATCATGAATTTATTCCCTATTCCTAAGTCCTAACCTATGATAAATAAATAAAATTTATTTATCCCAATTTCCCCCTTTTGTCCACAATTAATTAATTAATTGTCTAATTTCAAATTTGGGAATTATTATTAATTTCCTAATTTGAAATTTTCTAATTTTTCATATTTCCTAATTCCTAATTTACTAACATGAGTGAAATTAATTTAAAAATTAATTATCCATCCATCCCTCTTTTCTAGCCTCCACTTCCTAAATTCTAGCCTCCACCTTCCCTTTTCTTTTTGTCATAAATACTCATAGTTTATGACAATTTTCCTTTTTCTCTTTTGTCATAATTGTCATAGGTTATGACAATTTTCCTTTTTTGCTTTTGTCATATTTATCATAGTTTATGACAAATTTCCTTTTTTTTAACTCACCAATTTCTAATTGTGCACTCAATTTGTCATAATTACGACAATCTTCCAATTTGTGCATTCAATTTCTAATTGTGCAATTTGAGCTCTCATCTTCTATAAATTAAGCTCATTTTGTCTTATTTTGGTTAACCACATTTTTTGAGTAATCTTGCTACCATTTTGTTTTCATGAATAGGTGCATATTGTCACATGGGAGCAACATATCAAATTAAAAGAAGAAAGAAAATAATTGGAACATCTTGAGGGAGTGTTTGTTTGATTTTTTTAAAAATATTTTATGCACTTTTCCTTCATAGCTTTAATGTTAGGATAGGATTGTTATTTGTATGCTTTTATAGGTTGTAGTTGCCTTAGATGAAATTATTTCTTCTATTTCCTCTCCTTCATTTGGTGAACCTGGCATGAATCATCATCATGTTCTTAATTAAATAATCATCATGTGCTTAATGAAATCATGCTCTCAAAAATGTGATCTACATCATTGTGACTCAAAACTCAATTTAGTAGGACCTGTTCGATCTTTCAAACTTAACTATCAACCAATCAATCTATCCAACGTATCAACCAATCATCCAATCAGTCAATTAAAATCAATCTATCAAACAAAGAACACTTAATGCAAGTAACAAAAATATCAGAATGGTTGTTGGCTCAGAGTGTTTCAGTGAGTGTTTTATCTTTTATTGATTTTATTTTGGTCATATTCCTATGCTACTTGATGATCTTATCTAAACTTATGAGAGTAGTCGGGATGGTTCATGACTGGTTTTTGCTTTTTCTTCTACCTGTTTGATGATCTCATGAAATTATGGGGCATTTCTGCTATATGCTTTAGGATGGAGAAGATCATCCTTTATCTGCATCATATTTGTTTACACAAAAGGATGGTTTTCTCGCTCTGGCTTTTTGTGCCATGATGCGCTGCATCTAGTTTTGCAATATCAAAATAAGCTCTTATGACATAATTGCACTTATGAAAGCCAAAAAAGTTCTATCTTACTAACATTTCTTCATCTAATTTTTGATTTCTGCTAACATTTCTTCAATCAATCCATGCAATCATCTTTCTTTTCAAAAAAATTGTCCTCATGTCAATTTCTCCCTAATTTTTTGAGGGGGCACACTACCTCCATTTCTGTCGATCTACTGGGGCATGATCTTCTATTTTTTCTTTGAGCTAGGGCATGATCTTCTATTTTTCTTTGATCCAACGCTCATAATCACATTGTCTCAAAGAGGGGAAAAATGTAGACACCTAAAAATGGTTCACACCTATGTGTCCCCATTTTAACATGTCTTCTATTCACTAATATTGTGTCATTCTTCCATATCATCAATCACTAACATTTATCTCATTTTTGCTGAATTGATCATCATCCTAAACCAATCATAGTTGATCCTAAATGATCCTAAACCATTTCAAACCATCCTAAATCAGTCCAACTATGTACTAATCCCTTTCTGATCAATCTAAGATCATTCCAAACTCATTTGATACCAAACTCATATCAATGTCTTATCAATCCTCTAGCATTGTCAAAGTCCATCGATGCCTCTTCACTATATATCCAAGGTATTGTTAAATTCATCAATGCCTTCTCCTAAACCATCATTTCAATGTGTTTTCCAAGTTCATCAATGCCTCATCATCATTTAATTCCTCCAATAGCATTGTCAAAGTTCATCGATGCTATTTCATCATCAATCATCATTTCGAGAGCATTGTCAAAGTTCATCAATGCCTCACTGTCATTTTCACATTTTAGGAGCATTGTCCAAGTTCATTGATGTCTCCTTATCTTTATTTATCCTTTGGCATCATCCAAGTTCATTGATGCCATTATATCATTTTTAATCATTATCATGAGAGGATTGTCAAAGTTCATTGCTGCCTCGTGATTTCATAAACTATTCCAGAATCATCAAAATTGATCCTAATCCTTATCAATATCATCAAAATCTATTCAATTTCACATTAATGCCTTCTATTTGGCCAATAACCCTCTAATTTTTCCTCTTTGGATGAATAACGCATTAGTAGGGCTCAAATTTAGGGGGGGTAGGAACTTAGGAGGAGGCTGGAGGTGGGCTAATGGTGGCCAATCCCACCCATATTAGTTAGTCTTCTCAGAGAGCGCATCCTTAAGCAGTCAAAAGCCCACCTTTCTCATGGTAGACTAAGTGGCTTTGGCATTGTTTCTGATGATCTATATGTAACATGCCCAGTTTTCTGGTGGTGTCCTTTATTTGTGCATTCTTTCTCTGGCCCCCTATTATCTATAAGGAAACTATAATTATATGTACCAACAAGATCAATTAAGAAAACTAAGAAAACTCATGAAATGTGGCCTTTTTCAATTTGTAATGATATATCTAAGGTAATTGCACATCTAGTTTATCCTAAGGGAAAAGATATTTTATCCCTATGTCCTAATCGAATAAATAAATTGACTTTATTTATTCCCTTTTGCTATTGTCTCCCTAGATTAATTAATTTCTCGTCTTTTTGAATAATGGGATTTTCCTAATTCCTAAATTCCTAATTTGAGGGAATAACGAGTTTTTAAATTCAAAAATTGAACTCTTACATTATCTCCCGTTATTGTGCTTCATCTCCTATTAATTAGCTCCATGAGCTCTTACACCTTTTCCTATCCATTTTTTCCCTAATTTATGCTTCCATTTCCTATTAATTTGCTTCTTCTTTTTTCCCTCCATTGTGCATTTATTTTTGCATACTAATTGTACATTATTTTATAATTTTTCAAATTGTCTCTCATTTTTGTAAATTGAGATTCAATTCTCTCATTCAAGTTTGAACCACTATCTCTTAGTATTCCTGCTATCAACTTGGCTTTTCAATATTTGTGCATTTTTGTCATAGGAAAAGAGCAACAATAATCTAATCTATGGAGAAGAAAGGAGAGAATTTGAGCATCATTTGAAGGGGGTTTTATGTGTTTCTAGCATATGTTTTTGAATTCCCATTTCAATGGCTCTAGTGTTAGATTAGATGGGTTTTCATATTGTTTAGGGTTTTGTGGTTACCTAGATATGCATATTCTGCCTTTTTCTGGTCTTACAAAGAGTACATGTGATAAATTCCTATAAAATAATTTGTCCCTAATATGATCTTGTTGAGATTAATGGAAAGTAGTACTAAGAGGGGAGGGGTGAATCAGTACCTCTAAAACTTTTAACACTTTTCACCTTTCTTCATTAGTAATCAATCTTTACTGTATTACTGACCATATATGATGTTCTTTCTTATGCATGTAGTATTAATTATCAAAATTAATTGCATGCAAAATTCATAGAAACATTCATGAAAGTAATAGACACATAACACAATATATGATATCATAGAAAACTCCTGTTAGGAAGTAAAAAATGTAGTGGGGATGGCACCCACAAAACTTCACTAACTGCAAAATGGAAGGGAGCCGGTAAAGGCTTACAATTGATCACTTCTGATGATCTACCCTGTTAGGAGTATTAATGTGGAGACCTTTTAGGATCTACTCTATCAAGAGATTTTAACAACACTAATGAAGTGTGCACTTGGTTAAGAGATTTACAATAGGACTGTTAAGTCCACCTTCCTTGAAAGGATTTCTTAAGTGTACCCCACTTGTTAGAATGTGTACAATATGGTTGACCTGACTATATGCAATCTATAACTTTTAATTATAGATCTAATAAAGCTCACATTATATGAATATCACCTATAGTGATTGATTAATACCTTTTACTGCTCGTCAGTAGTCTGTGTTCTATTCTTGACAACTGATTTGATCTTTGTCTGTGTTGTTGCATGAATTCTCTTGTCTGATCCTTATATGCTCTTAGTGGCTACAATCATCATTGAAAAACATGTTCATAATTGATTGAGCATCTATTTATACAAGTATTTGACCTATTTTAGAATCACGCATTACAATGTTAACTCTAGATCGAAGGTCTAAAACTTGACCTTGATCTTTTATTTTGCGTGTTTTAAAATAGTAAAACTGATAAAAAGAATAATAATTACATTTCTTTTTGCACACGTAATGGATTTAAAACAAATCAAGAAGCTAAATATAAAACTTCAGTGATTTATCTGACATGGAAAGTCAGATCCACTTTTTGCGGGATGTCACTGACTGTTGGTTCTTGATCGTCGGTGTGAACTAAAAGTTTGTCGGTGTTCCTTCATTGAACTAATTGTTAGGTTCCCTTCATCTATCAGGTTCCACTCTTGATTGTATTTTTAGGTTGCACTGTTGGTTATTCATCGTGTTCCCTTGTCCCTTTTGTCATCGGGTAACACTGAATAGTGTTTGTAAGGATGCTTTGTACTTGCAGTATCGGTAACCTTGGCATCGGGTAGTTTTGTGCCCTGTCTATTAGTGTAGTATAAACCGATGGTGTTTATCATGTTTTTCCTTGCATATACTAATGGAAAAATTTAATGTCTTCAATCCCCCCCTTTGACATTAGTATCAAAAACTGATATGTGCATAATACTAAAGTGTTTAATATGTACACCATGTATATATCCTTATCATTATATGACTCCCCATAACTATATGCATTAGTATATTATAAGTATATGTACATGTATACTTTCCTTTATAATATATATTCCCCTTTCTATTCTTTCCTCTTTAAAATGACTGACTGTACATATAAATTCTTCCTTTCATTTCCCCCTTTTTACTGATTGACTGTACATATCGTTTCCCCCTTTTTTGATAATCATGAAAAAAATGTACAACATATAAGTTGTCAAAAATGTGTAACTTACAATGTGTCAAGAATGTGGGAGTGAGTGTTCTTGATGTCTTCGATCATTTACTGACATTTTTCTTTGAGGAGTTCTAATTCCATGTGCTCGAGCTCAATTCAGGCATGCATATCATAAATGTTGTCTAGGAAAAACATTTCTGGGGTGGCAATAAGTGCTCTTGCCTCTGTCATATGTTGTTGCAGTAATGTAAGAGTAGGTAAGAGTTGAGCTTGAAGCTCATTCACCTCATCTCTGAACTTGGTTTATGCAATCTATATGTCTTGTATTAGCTTCCTAGCTTGCTTGAGCTATTCATTGTGTAATTTGATTGCCTCTTCACTATTTGTGAGACCTTGTACACTTGCTTGAAGATCAACATAAATCTATGCTATCTTATCGGTATACTCCTTTGTGAGTTGATCTAATGTGCATGTAATACCCCTCTAACCCTAATGAAATTTTTATGCTTTTAAATGAAGTAAGATCTTTCAATATTTTCTTATAGTTTAAGTTGTTCATGATACTTGTTTGATCTATTCCTATAGTTTGTTTATAATGATTTCATGAGCTAGCACCTAAGGGTTATAGTATTAGACATAATATCTAAAGGTATCATTTGTGTATGTTTTTATCTACATATGGTCATTGAGGACTTTCAAGACTTGTCTGAATGTAGTTAGGATGTTATATGATATATACTTGATGGATATATATTCTTCTAGCAAGGTTACTTTTGATGAATCTTGTATCTCACTTAGTGATTTAGGATATTTCTCATGATTATGTTGATTTATTATTAGTATTAATTATAGACTAACCCAATGCTCAATATTCTAACCCTTGTTATGATAATGCTACATTCTTTGTGTGTGTGTGTGTGTGTCTATATATATATATATATATATA
>MU224035.1:246169-303504 GCA_018584345.1 Thuja plicata
CACATGGATGAGGTCCACACGATGTATCGATCCCAATCATCTATCTGCAAAGTCTTCTTTTATATGTACATCAATGCACATGTATTTCTCTCTATGATGCAGGCTTGGAGGTATTGGACATTGACTTCACCTGGCTTCACAGGTCTGAGCGTGTCCCAAAATCCTCGATTGTTTTTATTGTTGTTATGGGGTCAGTACCAAGTCCCACAAGACTAAGCCTAGCCCTGATCCTTGCTCCCAGGTTGTGTCTTTTTGAATTTGTCCTTTGATTGTGGATTGATGTCTGAATATGTTTGCTTGGTATTTTAAAGTTGATCATTATGGATATTCTTTGTAGTCCCTAGGACTAGGTGAGTATTGTTTTGTGGTAGGGCTATTTGTTAGTAATAATATGATTGTATTATGGAATTAAATACATAGTAATAATATTTTCAAGGGTATTCATTAATGCATGGTTTATAATAATATTTTCTTGGATATATATACACATAGGCATATGGGTGCACACATATCCATATATCTATATATATGTTTATGATAATATGTTTGTATTAATATGTTTATATAAATGTTTTAATATGTGTGTTTATGTATTTATTTATTTATATGCCTTTTTAATTGTTATGAAGGAATTAACCATTATGTGTAATTAGATCCACATCATCCTTGGATAAAATAAAGGTAATTACTAATTATCCTTTTAAAAGGAAAGTAACTAATCTTAATCTAAAAGTGAAAGTAAGGATAAATAAAAGAAATTACTTAAAACATGAAATTAAATAAAGGTAACAAAGGTGGTAAATAAACTAAAGGATTCATGAGAAACAATATACCTAATAATTTATCTAAGAACTAATAAAATCCAAACTAATAACCAATATATGGTTGTGGATGGTTGCATCGATTGAAATTTCCCGTGCAACCAATCCTACAACATATATATGACAAGAGATTTGGAAAGTGAAAAGGGAGGAAGAAAAAGGAGATATTATATACGGAAACTCTCAGTCTAAATCTATTAGAAAAATTAGTGGTGGCATCCCCAAAAGAAATCTATGATTGGAAAGCTTGAGGAGATTGGGATTAGCTAGAGTGGACTTGGATATGCTTTCAAGGGTTTCTCCGCAGGACTCCAAGTAGGCTCTACCCTGAAAGAGAATCTTGTTTCATGTGTATACTATGCTTGATGTGTTTGTTTCACTATTTTCTATAGTATTGTTGATCAAAGGAAACCTTTAATGGCTATTTTGATACAATGCTTTCTTATATGAATTGAATAATGAATGTGTTATCTCTTTTTCTTGAAGAAACAATTTTAATATAATAATATAGTTAAGTACTTGAATGCAGATTCCTATTTCATGTAAAAGAAAGGCTAATTGATGAGGGTATCAAATAACATCTGGGGAAACTATTACCCCCTACTTCTTTTTTGAGATACACTGGCTCGGGTAGGTATTACCTATGTATGATTACTGAATGATAGTATCTTTTAAGTGGATTAGCTTCTTACTGAAATGATGAAATGTCTTTTAATGGATCAACAAGTAATTGACTATGAAAAATACTATGAATACCCTGATACAGAGCTTAATGACCCATACTAGTATCTTGACAAAAACAATTAGTAAGGTAATAAGGATTCTCATCCTTCTTCTTTTTTAGTTCTTAAGAACCTTAGGAAGGATAACCTATTGAAGGGACTTTGTGACTGGTCCACCAATAGAGGTAAGTTGTCACCGGGTACTAGGGTACCAGCCAACTTTGCATGTAAAGGGATTCCAGAGAATAAATTCTCCGGGCCTTCAAGCACCTGAGAGTCAGGTCTCAATAGTGCGGGAGTTAAGTTGGGCATTGTGACTATTTTGTTTGAGGGGGATATCTGGTTTTTCTTAGCTTGTCATCTTCAGGGATTTTGGTAAGTTGGGGTTTCCTGCAAGCATTTGGATTATCAAAGAAACTTCAAAAGGTATGCCAGGGTTAAATAATGTCCATTCTACTTATAGTCATGCCAATACATTTAAGACATCAACCATGCTATAACAAACTACACTAAATACTGAATGCATACAAAACCATCAGTTCATACATATTCAATAGCAAGGGGGAAAGAAGGTCGTTAATCTACTTAAAACATTAGAGCAAGGGACATCTGAAACATACAACATGAAAAAGTATTAACTTAGAGATTAGAACACTGACAACAACATTGCAAGAATCATTCCTTCTTCATTAATGATTTTCCAGCATCACTGGCATGTACATCAATAGCCCCAAGAGAGTATCTATCTCCTAAGAACTACTAAGAGCTAATGAGCATTGAGCTCTGCTACTCAAGAAATAAAAAATTTCTAAAATGCTATAGCTATGGACTGCAAAATCATTAATTTCACTGACCCTTGGAATGAGGTTGAACTTATTATTTATACACAAAGTTTCCCTAAAGTTAACCTAATCTAACTTTTGACTTCAATAATAAAATACAATTTCTGGTGGCTAGTACTACCTACACCACGCTACAATAACCTCAAGAAGAATAGAGGTATGACATGTTAGAAGAATAAGACAAGGAAAGAGGTATGGAAGAATTAGCCTCGAGAAGAGAGCGAGAGGAGAAATAGAAGAAATTTGATCTCCCAGGGTTCGAGGCTACATGCCTCATTAATGCAAAAAATGGCTTGATGTCTTTGATGTGCTAGATATCTAATGATGGGGCAGAGCCTTGGGAAGACCACTTGTCAGAACCATCCCTTGAGTTGATGTGCCTTGATGGGGTCATGTACTTCCTGATACCCTTATTAACTACCTGATAATGATCGATCAGCTCTGGGGAACCTGGATGCGGGTCATCAAAATAATACAAAATTGTTGGATTCAGGACTCTAGGATCTAGGAGCTTGCACTTTAAAGAATAAAGAATGTTCAAAATGTACCCTGCTAGTGAAAATCTCCAGAATCTAGAGAACCTTATTACCCTTTATTGTTCTTGAATTCCCCCAAAACTTGGCTAATGCCATCCTCATCTATGTTCCTAAGGCTGCTCCACCAGCTGTGGACGACCTCAAACTTTTCCTCAACTTCTTCGACTCCATTATGGAATTCATCTACTATTTTTATGGCATTGTGCACCTGGATCATCAGCTTGGATAATCTTGACAACCTTCCATTGTCAAAGTCCCCAGCCGACTGATATAGGGACTCCATCTATTCATCTAACTTACTAAGGACATAGTCCTCTGGGGTGCACATTCCAGTGGTGAAGGGGTCGACTTGAGAAACCCTTACTACGAATGCTTTGAATAGGCCCAAAGGATACTATATTGTAGTTTCTTTCTCTCTTAGGGTCTTAACCAGTTGCTTGCATACCTCAATCTTGAGGCCAAGTCTGGAGTACTGGGGCTGGAGGGACTCAAATGATTCTTCCCCCAAAATCCCCACCTCTGTGATGGCTTCTTCCCCAGCATTGAAGACCTTGTCCAACCCGGTCTTCCATCCTTCATATTTATCCAAGTCTCCTTCCCATAGGGTAGTGGAGACACTCACCTAGTTTAGGAGATTGTTGATCTAGTAAAGATCTGGGGGCGATGCAACTAAAGATTTCCTTATGGCCGCTATTTTCTCAATGATCCATCTATCCGTAGCCTAGGCCTTCTTCTTCATGGCCCTTAGAGTATCCACATCACCCTATGCAAGTAGTAGTCTAGAGGTAGAAGCTTTCGGGTGGATCTCAGCCAGGGGTTGTGTGAGTTTTGTCAGAAGCCCAAGGAGATTTGCATTGTTTTACCTTTCCTCTTTCAACTTCTGGGTCTGTTTATTATACCAGGCCTCTATTACCCTGGTTTCCTCTCATAGTAGGTCCAATTCTCCCTACTTGTCCCTCCTCCCTAGGGGCACCTTTTTAATCATGTAATATTTGGCTCTTACCACCGTTGCATCTGTATTTAGGGGAGGTGTTGCGACTGTCACAACTATACTTCCTTCTAGACCAGTATGGAGGGTATGGACTATCCGGGTCTTCTTAGGATTTTTTTCTCTAATTTTTGGGCCATCATCTTGGCCAGGGAGAGTGGAACTCCTATTGCAACCTCCAGGACCTTCCTCTTTATTGATTCCACCAGCCATTGGGGTAGCTGGGGTGGCTTTTCTATCAAGGCCTGAGTATTGGGAATCCCTTCAGATTTCGGTGGTGCATTCCTAATATTTTGAGTGTCATTGGGATCTTTTCCTTTTTCCTATTCCTATTCCCTTTCTTTTTCTCTGGAGGCCTCAATATTTTCTGCCCTGTTGGCATCCCCTTTTGTGATATCCAGGATTTGTTCTCCGTGGGGATTAGCATAACATGTGTCTTTGGGGGTTTCTCTATCCTCAACATCAAGAAAATTAACATTTGTATCCTTGGGGTTTTTCCCCTCATCTTGCTACTATTGTTATTCCTCGGCATCATCTATCAAGGTATCTTCCTCTATTGGAATGACTTCCAGGGGCAGCGGAGGCATCGGGCCAAGGTTCAATGTTTTGACTATTGTAATCACCTCCCTAAATGTACTTCGGGGAAATTGGTCACCTGGAGTAACCAAAGGTGTCTGGAGCATGATGAATGGGGGTACAGTTAATCCCATCGGTTTGGTTTCCCAAGTCATCGATTTCTCAACTATTGTTTGCCTTGGTTCTCTCTCGGTCTCCTGGACCGATGTTTTCTCCTGCTCAGGTTCCTTCTGTGTTTCTTCCTAGACTTCTTTCTCTATGGTAGCCTCTTTCTCTGGGAATTCCTTCTTGGCGGGGATCTCCTCCTTTTCCTAAGCAATGATCTCTTCCACCACGTGATCTATATCCCCATGCAAGTTCATGAGCTCATCTGTCTGGGAGATATCATCCAAGTTGTCGTGTGGGGGAGAGGTATCTGAGATGTCATTCAGTTTGGGGGAATTTGAATTGACATCTACTAGGGAAACATTGGGCATACTGGGGCCCATGGATACACTTGGGGTGGGGTTCACCTTCTGATTCTTCTTTTGTTGTAGTGGGACCCTGGCATCCAGAATATTTGCAGACTCTGCCTCAACGAACATTTGTCTGCTCATCAGTGTGGCCAATGACGGGGATCCCATCGGGAGAGCATATGCCATTGGAGTTGTGAGGAGGCCCTAGGATAGTTGTGCACTTATCTTCTAGTTTGTAAGCCTTGACACCTCCATTTTCTCTTCTATTTGCTCCATTATGGGGAGCAAACCCTTGGGAGGTACTTGGGCCAGAGTATCTTCTTTTTCTTTCCCCTTTCTTGTGCTGGGTCCCGTGGCTCTGGAAGTCAAAGTGGACCCCCAAACAATTGGTCCTTTCTATGTGATCCTTGGACACACTCGCTTAAAATACCTATGACTATTATCTATAATGGAGTGGCATAACCCCTCAATTGTTAGATCCTATGGGGTGGCCCAATCCACTAGAGGGAGATCTAATTTAACTAACCCCTTCTCTTTATATAATGGGTCCATTAGGGGCCCGTCATTTGAAAAAACCTTTGGAAAACCCTAAAGGTCAAGGGCTTTCATCAATCCTTTGGACATCCACAAATGTTGGCAGGCCTAGAGATCAAAAATGTCTTGGCAATCCGCCCAAAAATCTTCAATATCTTCTATGTGTGGTGGGGACACTCGGGGAAGTGCCAAGGCTATCTTACCCAACAGATCAAAATTGCTCTTGGTATGGTGAAATTTCACCAGTCGTAGAATCTTTAGTTCATTATCTGCTTCCTTCACTATAGCAAGCCTATAATAAAAGTTCCCACAAGAGATTAGGAACGAGACATTGGTAACCTTCTTCAATGTGAAGAGCGCGTGCAGCTCCAGAATTTGTCTACAGAACTCTAAAAGAATAATTCTATCCCCGCTATATCAAGGAAGAAGATAGGGTTTCCCAAAGAAGTCGGTCACCTAAATATATGTATGCTGCTAGAATTGAATAAAGTAATTCCTGTAAGTGCTTACCAAGTTCATTTCCTCTTGCAATAACCGGTATCCGGAGTCCCGGGTAAGTGTCAAAATGTTTTGGTAAATGAACGCATCATTTACCTTGAAACAATTTGGGAAGTTGAGTTCCCACTAGACTTGGGGATATTGATCCCATGGTGTTTCCTTGCTCGGCCAGTTCCCAATAACATCCATTGTCTGCAAATCCTGAAAAGTAGGTCTCTGTTAGGCCAGTGCCCATAGTATAAAGGATGTCATGTGGAACTTTGAAGTCTAGAGGATGCTCTTCATCTGTGTGTCCACATGGTTAGCGATGATAGCCACCCAATTAAATGTCTGATTGTGGGTGGTGATGTAGTAGAGAAAGTAGTACATCCATGCTGAGAAATCCCAGCCATGGGTCTCTCCAAAGAGCCTACATAGAAATATAATGCCTTCTTTGATAGGTTCTTTAAAATCCCCGTGGGGAATCTCCAGCTTCATCTTTTTATAGTCCCTTCTTGGGGACTTTAGCTAGTGGGTGTTGAGATGTTGCTGGGAGAGAAGGGAAGCCTCCTCAAACTCCTTTAGTGATGTGGACTGGGGGAGAACAATGGACCCCTTGAATTGAGGGATCCCCAGCCCTGAAGAAAAATTAGTCGCGTCTAGATTGATGATAGTCACTGGATAGTGTAGCGGCCGGGGATCGGTGAAAGAATTAGTCTAAGTGGAGGCATTGTAGAGAATCACCAGTCAGAGTATCAGCTCTGGTGCTTGCACCAAGGAAAACTTGTATCTTTAAGAATCTCATAGGCGGCCATGTATTTCACCATAATAACTCTGGCGGTCCTTTGTTAGCAAGCCCTGCATTTTAGCCCATAGTCCAGGCTCTGTGTTTGTTATTTCTTGTAACTTAGAGTCCACCTTGGACCCTATGAGAACACCCTCCTTCAGGTACTTGGAGGTTAGTGGTAGCCTGGCCAGCATCTTTTCGGCCTTAGTTTTTGTAGCTACCTGAGTGGAGGTAGTTGGCAGCTCTGGGCTATTAGGAGGAGTGATCACTTTAGACATTTTGATTAATCTATCTACAACCTGCAAGACTGGAGAACTATCAATACATGATATGATAAAAATAATACTTTAGGGACTTTAGGGAATTCACCACCATTCCGCACCTATCCGAAAAGTGTTAGCATACATCAAAAATCCCAAAATATTAAAGTTAACAAGGATTAGATTTTAATAAACACCCAAGGGCTCTTGTGCATTAGCTTAGGAAACAAAATGGAATGAAGACCTAGGGGTTTCTCAGCACCTGGAGTTTGGAAGAACTAGCCATTGTCGACATGACCGGCAGAGATCTATACATGGTTGACATGGGGTCATCAATTGGCCATGTGACAAGCGGTATAATGGCATTAATTGTGACAAGTGGGTTGACATGGGGGGAAGTAAATGCCAGATGGAATGGGATTTGAATGCCTACTCATGGGAAATTAATCCTGCCATCAAGACAACATGACGTGGGAGAGAGAAAGCTGCCATGGCTCAAACAGGCGAGGTACCGAGTTTGAACCGTGGTGAATATCTTTCTGACGAGCTCGACAATATGGTTTGAAAGTGATGGAGCACAACAAGATTGACACAAATAAAAGGATATACATGGGATATATACATAGGTCTAAAGAGAAAAATGAGGGCCGAAGCACGACTCATAGGTTGACCTAAAATGGACACATATATAGACATTTACACAAATTTACATAATGTATAGAATATACAGAGACACCTACACTATTCTAAAAAGTATTCAAAAAATTTAAATCTAAACTACAACCACACAGAGGGTGAACAACTCTTTGGCTGGGCCATCACACCAACAGGAGGAAACAAAAAATCCAATGCAAGGACGCGCTGAAACGAAAATAGAGCAAAAACAAAATAGAATGAAAACAAGAGCAATAGAAGCAAGAAATAGAAAACTAGAAAACTAGAGAGGAGAGAGCCAAAGGCCTACCTAAAAACATGGGGAATGCGGGAAAGAAGAGCACGGGAGGTGCTCTACCACAAGTTGAACTCCGAGTAACCATGAATAAACACTACAAATCACTGCTAATCAACCACTAAGCATGGGGAGAAAAATGTCATTTAAATCACCTTAATCTCCTTTGAATCACTCTAATTGCTCTGAGTTTTTGATCGCGGTAAATGTTAAAGTGACTAGTAACTTATATTTATACCCTCAGGGTAAGAACATGTTTCTTTATTTCTGCAAACTCTGGGACAAGAAAGCCTCCAGACTCCAGGCTTGGGGATTCCATGCAGCTATATCTTCTCACAAAAGAAGACATGATAGTAGAGAGTCCTGGATTCTAGGATCCAGTCGGCTCAAAAGAACAAAAAAACTCTAGGACTGGGTCCTAGAGACAAAGAAGAGAAGAAAAAAAATGAAAACAACCCTTGCGGAAGCAAATCCCAGAGGGAAACAAAGGAAACAAAAGAAAACCAAGGAAAAAACAAAAGCAAAAAAGAGGGGACCCAACATTTTGCCTACAAAATGTAGGGATAGGTATGCAGGATATAAAAAATGGTGACCCACTGGGATGAATGCCTTAGCATATTCAATAACTTTAGAATCTTTGGTTAGAAAAACTAGAATTAATCCTCACTTGGAGCATCTTTCTTGCAAGGCGCGAGGCGTCTGAGAAAATCAGACTCATCGATGATTCAATCTTTCAGTCTTTTGTCGACTATGAAGTGTGTGCTTTGAAAGAAAACCAAGCCAATGACCTTTGGGAGAAGAAGTGAGGAGGCACTGAGTATATCAAGCCAAAGTCATCATATCTTGCACATTTCCCCCAGATACCAAAATTCTCCATTCTTCAATTCCTTTCTTTTCTTTTCTAGATGGGAAGGCGATACTCCTTTCACCGTGAACCTTAAGCTTAGCTAATTTTAATGACGGTACTTCTTTCACCTTGCCACCCACTTTAAATTACCAAATAAAAGATAATGTTCAGGACCTAAGATATTTTAAATGACTTTCAAACTTAGTCAAGAACCAGTGCAACCGATTTGCCCTCAAGGTGTCCGATTACTTGCTTCTTAGATTTTCTGTTAACCGATGTCCAGACTGTCAAGATGTGAATCTGATGAAACATTACCCATAGCCTTTTACCACACTTACAACATAACTCTGGAGCATGGACAAATTCCACTAAGCTAATAATAGATTCCAAATTACCCAAAATGCATAAGGTACCATTCCAAGGGCTAGATGTTATGCAAAGCATACCTGTCTACAAAGAGAAGACAAAACATTGGGAACCCAAAAAATGAGAGAACAATAGAAAACAAAAGAAAGCCAAAAAAAAAGGAAAATCACAAAAGAAAAAGGCAATCCTGGAGGACGGTTCAAAAAACTATTTACAAGGGCAAGGTAACCCAACCAGAGCACCAGGAAAGAATATTTACAAGCAAGAATTTACTTATAGTATAACTTTGGACAAACTTACCACCTAACCTATTCAAAATAGTGCTTGAAAAACTGTCCATTGACAAGAAATAGGATGGCTTCTCTGGTCATAGTATTGAGGTGATAAGTATTTTCCCTGCAGATCTCAGATATCAGATATGGTATGTGCTAGAGCTGTTGAAGCTTGGTGTGCTTTCCTTTCTTCTCCCGGGCCTTATCCCACAAGAGGACCAAGTCCAAAATCTGAATGGCCTTATACTGGGATCTTCAGTAAAACCATCATTTTACTACTTCTTGATGACATACGATGTGTTCAAGGGCTGCATCTCTTTTTTCCTCCATTCTTACCAGGTTTAGGAGCCGAACCTCCACAAAATTGTCCTGGTTGCTGAATTCCTGCATAAACTGTAGTACCGGGATCTGTAAGCTAATGGGGAATACTGGATTCTAGCCATAAACTAGATGAAATGGGGATGTCCCCAGGGCTTCCTTTATTTTGATGTGATCCACCCAGAGGGAAAATCTAAGCTTTTGGTGCCTGTCCTGGGGGTTTTGTTCTAACATATGTTTGGTCACCTCAAGAATATTTTTGTTGGTTGATTTAGCCACACCATTACCCTGGGGGTAGTAGTTTCTGGAGAACTTTAGGGTGACCTTTCTCTCATAGGTCCATTCGAGTAATTGCACCAAAGAAAATTCTAGACCATTGTCACACACTATAGCAAATGGCATTCCAAATTGAGTGATGATGTTTTCTTCCAAAAATTTAATAACTACATCTGTCATGTTATTTTTGCAAGGGATCACTTCAGACCACCGGGTGCAGTAATCGGTAGTAGTCAAAATGTACCAATGGTTGGTAGATGGGTTAGGGTAAATTTCCCTAATAAAATCAAATTCCCATTGGGCAAAGGGTCTATCTTTGAAGACCGGCTGCAAAGACATGGCTGGGTTCCACTCATGGTGTGTCATTGTTTGACAAGTATGGCATCTCCTAATGTGAGTATAGACATCCTTAAAGATGCAAGGCCAATAGTATCCATCTTGGAGAATCTAGTGGGAAGTGGCATCAACTGAGCCATGCCTGGTCCCAAACTTCCCATAAAATTCTTCAATTAGCTTGGCAGGCTGGACCCTATCTACACACCGGAGGTACACTCCCTCATAGTTCCTGTAGAAAAGCGTCCCATTTTTTATCATGAAGTGCGTGCTTCTCAGCTACAAGGCAAAAAATTTGTTTGAGGGTAGCCCCTCTAGGAATCTGTTATTCAACAATAAGTATACCAAGTCAGTATACCATGGATCTTGAGTGATGGACTCCACTGTGTAAGTTTGGCATTCAATGTTGGGAGTGCCTTCTACCATCACTCTACATAGTCCCTGGCCTTAGAATATCTTCATGGGTTGCAATTCCAAATCATCCTCTTGGAGGATGGTCATCCATTTCCTCCATCATTTTCCAAATTCACTCTACAAGAATAGCAACTTAATAGCCTAGTCCGGAATGATAGCGTGCACCTTTCTCTGGAGAATGTAATGTCAGAATTTATTCATGGCGCAGACAAGAGAAAAGGCCTACTTTTCCAAAGACAAATACTAGACTTCAGCATTCTTGAAGGGGGATCTCATGAAATCTATTGGTCATTCTTCCCCTTTAACTTTCTAGGTCAAAACTATCGAGGCAGAATACAGCGAAGCAAAGGAGTATATGTAGAATGGGAGGGAATAGTCTGGACTTGCCAGGACTGGTGCCTCCATGATCATTTGTTTAATTTGGGAGAATTCCCACTTTTCTTCTAGACTCCACTCAATCTTTGTGTCTTTCTTCATCATATCATTGAGTGGCTTGAATATCTTGGAAAACCCAATGATGAACTTTCGGACAAAGTTTATCTTTTCGAAGAAAGATCTCATTTATTTCTTACTACCAGGCATCTATAGATTCAACAGTGCTTCAACTCTCTCAAGGTTAATGGATATACCCTTCTTAGAGATGATATACCCAAGTAGCTTCCCTTTAGTGACGTCAAATATATATTTCTTAGGGTTGAGGGATATTCCATACCGAAAACATCTCTCACAAATTTGGGTGAGGTGGGCGGAATGATCACGCCTATCTCAGGAAAAGATAGTCAAATCATCCATGTAGATGATTATTCACCTATTGACTAGGCCATCGAACACAATGTCCATAGCCTTTTGAAATTTGGCCCCTACGTTGATTAGGCCAAAGGGCATCCTCCGGTATGCGAATGTTCCCCACTTGGTGGTGAACATTGTTTTGTCTCTATCTTTGTACTTAACCATGACCTAGTTATACCCAAGTATCTATCCAGGAAGGACATCATTTGATATCCATTCACGATTTGTAACACCTCATCCAATGAGGGGAGAGGATGATTATCCTTCTTAGATGCCTTATTCAAATTTTTAAAATCCACACAAAGGTAGATTTTTCCACTTTTCTTCCGCACAGGGATGAGATTGGCAACCCAGGTAGTGTGCCGGATCGGAAAGATAATCTGGGCTGATAGCAATTTCTGAACCTCTTGGTGAATTAGAGGCTCGATCAATGGGTTGACCAGTCTCTTCTTTTGCCGGAAGGGCTTAGCATTAGGTTTTAGTGGGATGGTATGGGTCATGATGGATGTGTTATAGGTTTTTAGATCCTCATACCCCCATGCAATTACATCAATGTATTCTTGGAGAACCGCAAGAATATTCTCCTTCTCCTCTAGGGAGTAGAAGGTTCCAATGTGCACAAATTTTCCTTCACTAGCCTAGCTGATGTTGACTTTCTCAAATTTTCCTCCCTTTGAGGAGGATGATATCTTATCCTAGCCTCGAGGGTCTGATTCAAAGATGTGTTCTAGCACTACCATCCCCTTAGGGATGGTGTTGGTTGGAAAGTCTATGATCCCATCATCTTCATCACCCTTCCCAGTATCATCATGGTCATTATTCCACTATCTAGTCCTCAGAAATGCCAACATTGGCCATGAAGGCCAGAATATGTTGATCATCCTCAAAGACCTAAAAATGGGTGATGTTGTCTAGGATGGATGAGGTGGGGACCATCTCAAAGGATAATTTTTAGAGCTGTGAGCCAGCCATTGGCTCAAGGGTGCTGGCAGATACAATGGGGGCATTTGGAACATAGTTTCTCTTCCAAGGAATGAGTTCAATACCGAAGGCATCAAAATATTTGATGAGGCTCCATGCCCGGTTGCGATACATGGCCACCCTTTTGTCATGACAAGTATATTGGATCTAGACTTTCTTAACAATCAACTTTGAATTAGCCAATGCTCGGAGGTGGATGATTCCCTTCCTTAATGTGAATAGGAGTCCAAGGACCAAGGCCTCATACTTCATGACATTTTTCGTGTAGTTAAATTACAGCCTTTAAGATGCAAGGAAAGATTTCCCCCGTGGGTTGATCAATTCCACTCTGGCCCACAACCTTGTTTAGATTGGGACCCATTGAATTTTAAGGTCCACAAGTCATTGTTCATTATCTAGGGCTGGGAAGGTAGAGTGGCATTTGGATTATTTTTTGGATGGTTGGAAGGAGTTTCCTCCAGCTCTAATGACACGTGGGTGAGGTTATTCTCCAAAGAGGTCTGTGTTTAGGATTCTTGGGCATATGGTACCTTGATCATACCGCCAAAATGATTGATGGGTCTAGGAAAATCTGCTTTATATTTCTTCTCCCAGAGGGCATGAATGTGTCAGGTAGCAGTAGCAAGGCAAAGCTCACACTCTAGTTCAGAATTTTTTTGATAATGCACCTGGCACCAAGTGTCAGACAAGAGTGTAGCAGGAGTTGTTGCACTACCTTGCGAGTTAACTTCACCCCTTATTTTTTTGTCTAGGTCCTGAATTCTCTAAGAGACTAGAGGATCTTCCCTGGGGGTGAAATCAAAGGTTAAGATCTCTAGGGGTCTATACACCCTAGGGGATGTCTCAAAGAAAAGGACTTCATTCAACCTCCCAACTTTGGTGAGGGCCTACTTCATCTTAGGCTCACTTTCTACCCAGATCTGGTTAGACTGTCCCTCCCAGGGGAGCCATAAGTGGGAGAAGTCGGTGGAGAAATACCCATTAAGGGACTTAAACCAATTCTAACTTAACAACATCCCATATGTCTCTAGGATTTCTACAACTTAGATGTTGATTACACTTAATATATGGGTGTCTTGGATGAGCTGAATCTAAATGTTCTTTAGCTCACCTACCATTTTTACAGCAGTCTTGTCTAGCTGGACTACTATGCCTTTGGATGGAGTGGGATGGAGTCTAAGATTCTGGAATATGGATAAGGGCATGACATTTCCCAAAGCACAGGAGTCTACCAAGTAGTTGTATAGGTTCTTCCCTTGCATGTTTAAACTGAGTAGAAAGGGAGGATCCTTTGTGTTTCTCCAAAAGATAGCCGCATTGGCATCATCAAAGGTGATAGTCTTTGGTGGGTGAATGATAGCTTCCAGGTTTCCCAAGAGCTTTAAGAGATACTTCTTCCACTTGGGATAGTTCAAAAAAACCTCCATCAAGGTCATGGAGGTGGTGGTTTTTTCCAACGCCTTCGTGATGTCAAACCTTCCTCTTAGGAATTGTTCACTTCCCTTGTCTAGATCCTTAGCTTGGTTAGAGCCAGGTCCTTTCAGTGGGAAGGAGTGATCAATTGTATTTTCCTGGGGAGGGGTATCTTTGGGAGGTGTAGGTGTGTAAATTGGTCCTTTATCTGCCTGATTCTAGGTGTTGTAGGGAGTCTGTGGGTTGGTGAAGGCATTGGCCTCAAAGGTTGGGATAGATTCATAAAAGAACCCCTGCAATCTGGGTTCTTCTTCATTTTCCTTGTCTGTCTTAAAGAAGATGGTCTCACAGGTGAAGGCACTATGAATGGGCTCTGTTGGAGATGACTATGAGGAAGTAGGATCGATAGGTTATTGTCTATCTAGCTGGGAGATCATGATGACCTTCTCCAGAGTGGCATAGTTTACCTTAGAATGAGAGCCAGTATCATACAATCTACACCAGTTGGTCAGAGGGTGGAATTTTGTGAGTTGTGCAAAATGACTGGGTCCAGCACTACCCTGAGGTTTTTTGGTTTGGAGGAGGACCTCCAGTGTTAGGATGGTTGTTCCATTATTATTGGTTGGGCCGAGGCCTATTGTTGTAGTTCCTTCCTTTGGCATTGGTGTTTCATTGGCCAGAGAGGATATTCTCTCTCTGGGAATTGGGTTTGTGGGGTACAAAAGACCCTGCCTTTAGCTGTCCCATGTCCATAGTCAGTGAGGACAACAATCGCTATATGGATTCAACCTTGGCGCATGGCTAAGTATTCATGTCATAATGTGATGGTTGTTGTGGTTGATTGCTGGGGAAAGTGATAGCGGCTACTAGAGTTGAGGGCGACAATCCTCCAACCATGGACGACTAGAAGAAAGGCACTCTGGAGGGTTGTGTCAGTGTTTATTGCATTTGCTACAGCTACTTCCAGGGAACAAATTCCAGACCCGATGTTGTCTAGACTTGAGATGGGTATACATACCTGGCCTATTGTTCTATTAGTGGCGGTGGGGTCATGGCCATTGCTAGGGCACCCATTTCCTAATTAGGGTTGTATCCCCTGGTGTAAGAATTTTTGCCAGGTATCATGTTGAAAGGCATGCTCTATCCAATCCCACTGGGAGCTTTGTTTAGACCGTGGGATAACTCCAAGGCTAGGTTGTAAACCTTCGCTAGAGTATCCCGGTCATTGGGGGTAGTGGTTTTCCATAGGAGAGTGGCAATGAAAGGGTCCATAACATTGAGGTATGTCTAGATGGTCACATCCCAAGATGGGATGAAGGGACCCGTGGACCTCTTCAAGGCACGTTGGAACTGATGGTTGAAAGTTGCAAGGGGTTCATTCGGTTCCTTCATAATGGAGATAAACTAGCTACGGGACCATGTTGGGTCCACGTGTATGTGGAAGGCTACTAGGAAAGTGTCCTCCATATCCTACCAACTATTGATGGAGTTGGCCGGCAAGTTAAGGTACCAGTTTAGCTCATTCTTCCCTAAGGACATGGGAAACATCTGGGTCACAATGTCTTGATGTTGGATCCGGTGTCGATTCATGGCATCTTTGTATTCCTATAGATTCTCTTCTATGATTCATGAGCCTAAGTTCTCATATCAAGGGAAGAGCTTCTCCGGATACGTAGGAAGATCATTTGTTGCATTGGGGAACTACCCCATTGGGGACTCAGTGTTACCAAAATATGCAGCCATCATGGGAATTGGATTTTGACTAGACTGAGTGTTGGTCCTTGAATTTATCTCAAGGGCTTGGGTATTCTAAGATGTAGTAGATCCCCAGATAAGGTTGGCTGGTTGCTTAGTTTTTGGAGTTCACTTCTTTCGAGCAGGAGGCTCGAGTTCAACAAACCTTTTGGGATTTGGGGGTGGATCTAAGGATTCTTTTGAATCATGCAGGTGAAAATGAACCAATCCCACTAAAGGTTTGATTCCTAAAAATATGGCTTGGGGAACCCTCAGGCAGTGTAGAGTTGAAATCTTCCAAAGCTGGCAAGCTCATGCCCTCCTTCTAGCGCCAGTTTCTTTTGACGGGACTTTGTGACCGGTCCACCAACAGAGGTAAGTTGTCAGCGGGTACCAGGGTACCAGCCAACTTTGCTTGTAAATGGATTTTGGAGAATAAATTCTCTGGGCCTTCAAGCACCTAAGAGTCAGGTCTCGACAGTGTGGGAGCTAAGTTGGGCATTGTGACTATTTTTTTTGAGGGGGATAGCTGGTTTTTCTTAGCTTGTCATCTCCAGGGATTTTGGTAAGTTGGGGTTTCATGCAAGCATTTGGATTATCAAAGAAACTTCAAAATATATGTAAGGGTTAAATAATATCCATTCTACTTATAGTCATTCCAATACATTTAAGACATCAACGATGATCTAACGAACTAAACTAAATACTGAATGCATATAGAACCATCAATTCATACATATTCAATAGCGAGGGGAAAAGGTCATTAATCTACATAAAACATTAGAGCAAGGGACATCAGAAACATACAACACAAAAGAGTATTAAATTAGAGATCAGAACACTGACAACAACATTGCAAGAATCCTTCCTTCTTCATTAATGGTTTTCCAGCATCACTAGCGTGTACATCAACATCCCCAAGAGAGCATCTATCTCCTAGGAACTACTAAGAACTGATGAGCATTGATCTCTGCAACTCAAGAAATGAAAAATTGTTGAAATTCTATATTGAAAAATCATCAATTTGGCTAGCCCTTATAATGAGGTTGGACTTATTATTTATACACAAAGTTTCCCTAAAGTTAACCTAATCTAACTTTAAACTTCAACAATAAAATACAATTTCTGGTGGCCGGTACTACCTGCACCACACTACAATAACCTCGAGAAGAATAGAGGTCTGACATGTTAGAAGAATAAGTCAAGGAAAGAGGTATGGAAGAATCAGCCTTGAGAAGAGAGCCCGAGGAGAAATAGAAGAAATCTGATCTCTTGGGGTTCGAGGCTACATGCCTCATTAATGCAAAAAAATAGCTCATTGTCTTTGATGCACCAAATGTCTAATGCTGAGGTGGTGCCTTGGGAAAACCACCTGTTAGAACCATCCCTTGAGTTGACGTGCCTTTTTGGGGTCACCTACTTCCTGATACCCTTATTAACTGCCTGATAATGACTGGTTGGCTCTGGGGAACCTAGAAACGAACATCAAAAGAATACAAAAATTGGTGGATCCAGGACTCCAAGATCTGAGAGCTTGCACTTTAAAGAATAAAGAATGTTCAAAATGTACCCTTCTGGTGAAAATATCTAGAATCCAAAGAGCCTTATTGCCCTTTATTTTTCTTGAATGCCCCCAAAACTTGGTTGATTCCATCCTCATCTATGTTCCTAATGCTGCTCCACCGGCTGCGGACTTCCTCAAACTTTTCCTCAACTTCTTTGGCTCCATTCTAGAATTCATCTACTATTTTTACGACACCATGTGCCCGAATTGTCATCTTGGATAACCTTGATAGCCTTCCACTGTCAAAGTCCCCAGCTGACTGATATAGGGACTCCATTTGTTCATCATACTTACTAAGGACATAGTCCTCCTGGGTGCATGTTACGGTGGTGAAGGGGTCAAATTGAGACACCCTTACCACAAATGCTTTGGATAGGCCCAAAGAGTACTAGACCACTATTTATTTCTCTCTTAAGGCCTTAACTAGTTGCTTGCATACCTTAATCTTGAGGCCAACTCTGGAGTACTAGGCCCGGAGGGACTCAAATGATTCTTCCCCCAAAATTGCCACCTCTGTGACAACTTCTTCCTCGACGTTGAAGACCTCATCCAACCTGGTCTTCCATCCTTCATTTTCTCCAAGTCTTCTTCCCATAGGGTAGTGGAGATGCTCACCTAGTTTAGGAGATTCTTGATCTGGTAAAGATCCCAGAGTGATGCAACTAAAAATTTCCTTACGGCTGCTATTTTCTCAGTGATCCATCTGTCCACAGCCCAGGCCTTCTTCTTCATGGCCCTTAGAGTATCCACATCACCCTGTGCAAGTGGTAGTCTAGAGGTAGAAGCTTCCAGGTGGATCTCGGCCAGGGGCTGTGTGAGTTCTGTCAGAAGCCCGAGGATATTTGCATTGCTTTCCCTTTCCTCCTTCAACCTTTGGGCCTTTTTATTATACTGGGCCTCTATTGCCTGGGTTTCCTCTTGTAGCATGTCCAATTATCCCTACTTGTCCCTCCTCCCTAGGGGCACCTCCGTAATTGTGTAATCTTTGGATCTCACCACTTCTGCATTTGTATCTA
Source organism: Thuja plicata (assembly GCA_018584345.1). Lineage (NCBI taxonomy): Eukaryota > Viridiplantae > Streptophyta > Pinopsida > Cupressales > Cupressaceae > Thuja > Thuja plicata. The sequence continues at coordinate 264,440 of MU224035.1, forward strand.
GGGGAAGTGTTGGGACTGCCACAACAGTACTTCCTTCTGGACCAGTCTGAAGGGTATGGATTGTCCGGGCCTTCCTAGGCTTTTTAGTCTCTGTGTTTCATGCTATCATCTTAGCCAGGGAGAGTGGAATGCCTATTGCAACCATTGGGACCTTCCTCTTTCTTGATTCCACTAGCCATTGGGATGGCTGGGGTGGCTTTACTATCAAGGCCTGGCTATTGGGTCTCCTTTCAGAGTCTGGTGGTGCATTCCCGATATTTGCAGTGTCATCAGGCTCATTTCCTTTTTCCTATTCCTATTCCCTTTCTTATTCTTCGAAGGCCTCAATATTTTCTACCTTGTTGGAATCCCCTTTTGTGATGTGTGAGATTTGTTCTCCGCTGGTATCATCATCACCTATGTCTTCAGGGATTTCTCCATCCTCAGCATTGGGTGAATTAAAATTTGTATCCTTTGGGTTTTTCCCCTCATCTTGCTGCTGTTGTTCTTCCTCAGCATCATCTGCTGGGGTATCTTCCTCTATTGGAACATCTTCCGGGGGTGGCTAAGGTGTTAGGCCAAGGTTCAATGTTTGGGCTGCTGTAATCACCTCCCTGAATGTAATCCAGGGAAATTGGTTACCTGGAGTAACCAAAGGCATCTAGAGTGTGATGAATGGGGGTATGGTTGATCCTGTGGGTCTGATTTCCCTAGTCATTGGTTTCTCGATTGTTGTTTTCCTTGGTTCTTTCTCAGTCTCCTGGATCGGTGTTTTCTCCCACTTGGGTTCCTTCTATGTTTCTTCCCGGACTTCCTACTCTATGGCAACCTCTTTCTCTGGGACTTCCTTCTTAGCGGGGATCTCCTCCTTTTCTTGAGCGACGATCTCTTCCACCATGTGATCTATATCCCCATGCAGGTTCATGAGCTCATCCTTCTAGAAGATATCATCAAAGTCATCATGTGGGGGAGAGGTATCTGAGATGTCATTCGGTTTGGGGGAATACAAACTAATGTCTACTAGGGGAACATTGGGCATACTAGGGCCCACAGCTACACTTGGGGTGGGGTTCACCTTTTGCTTCTTCTTTCATTGTGGTGGGACCTCAACATCTAGAATATTTGCAGACTCCACCTTAGCAAACATCTGTCTACTCATCAGTGTGGCCAATGATGGGGATCCCGTTGGGAGAGAAGATGCCATTGGAGTTGTGAGGAGGCCCTGGGATAGTTGTGCACTTATCTTCTATCTCATCAGCCTCAACATGTCCATTTTCTCTTCTATTTTCACCATTATGGGGATCAAACCCTTGGGATGCACTTGGGCCAGGGTATCTTCTTTTTCTTTCCCCTTTCTTGTGTTGGGTCCCACGGCTCTAGAAGTTGAAGCAGACCCCCCAAAAATTGGTCCTTTCCAGGTGCTCCTTAGACACACCCACTGAAAATACCTCTAACTAATATCTATAATGGGGTGGCACACCCCCTAAATTGTTAGATCCTCTGGGGTGGCCCGACCCACTGGAGGGAGATTTAATTTATCTAACCCCTGCTCTTTATACAATGGGTCCTCTAGGGGCCCGTCATCTAAAAAACCCTAAAGGGAAAGGACTTGCATCAAGAATTTGGACATCTATGAATGTTGGCGGGCCTAGAGATCAAAATTTTCTTGGAAATCTGCCCAAAAATCTTTTATATCTTCTATGTCCGGCGGGGACGCCCAGGGAAGTGCCAAGTCTATCTTACCTAGCGGATCAAAATTGCTCTTGGTATGGTAAAATTCTACCAATCCCAGACTCTTTAGTTCATTGTCTACTTCCTTTGTTGTGGAAAGGCTACAAGAAAAGTTCCCACAAGATATTGGGAATGGGGCATTGGTAACCTTCTTCAATGTGAAGAGGGCGTACAGCCCCAGAATTTGTCTATAGAACTCTAAAAGAATAGTTCTATCCCCACAGTATCGAGGAAGAAGATAGGGTTTCCTAGAGAAGTCAGTCACCCAAATATATGTATGCTGCTAGAATTGAATAAAGAAATTCTTGTAAGTTCTTACCAAGTTCATTGCCTCTTGCGATAACTGGTATCCGAAGGCCCAGGAAAGTGTCAAAATGTTTTGGTAAATGAACTCATCATTTACCTTGAAATAATTTGGGAAGCTGAGTTCCTACTAGACCTAGGGATAATGATCCCATGGCATCACTTGGCCTAGCCCATTCTCAATAATTCCCATTGTCTGCAAATCCTAAATAGCAGGTCTCTATTGGGCCAGTGCCCATAGTACGTAGGATGTCATGTAGAACTTTTAAGTCCAGAGGACGCTCTTCATCTGTGTGTCCACATGGTTGGTGATGATAGCCACCCAATTGAATGTTTGACTATGGATGGTGATGTAGTAGAGAAATTAGTACATCCATACTGAGAAATCCCAGGCACGAGGCTCAGAAAAGAGCTTGCATAGAAATATAATGCCTTCTTGGATCGGTTCTTTAAAATCCCCGCGGGGAATCTCCAGCTTCATCTTTTTATAGTCCCTTCTCGGGGACTTTAGCCAGTGGGTGTTGAGATGTTGTTGGGAGAGAAGGGAAGCCTCCTCAAACTCTTTTAGTTACATGGACTGGGGGAGAACAATAGACCCCTTGAATTGAGGGATCCCCAGCCCTGAAGAAAAAGTAGTTGTGTCCAGATTGACAATAGTCGTTGGATAGTGTAGCGGCTAGGGATCTGTGAGAAAAATAGTTTGAGTGGAGGCATTGTAGAGTGTTTCTAGTTGGATTATCATCTCTAGTGCTTGCACCAAGAAAGGAAAAATTTACATCTTTAATAATCCTGGAGGCGGCCATGCATTTTGTCTCAATATCTCTGGTGGTCCTTTGTTAGTATATGGCTTGGACCAAGCCCTGCATTTCAGCCCATAGTCTGGGCTCTGTGTCTATTATTTCTTGTAACTTAGAGTCCACCTTGGACCCTATGAGAAAACCCTCCTTTGGGTACTTGGAGGTTAGTGACAGCTTGGCCAGCATCTTTTCGGCCTTAGTTTTTACAACTGCCCAAGTGGAGGTAGTTGGCAGCTTCAGGCTATTAGGAGGAGTGATCACTTTAGACATTTTGATTAATCTATCTACAACCTGCAATACCAGAGAACCATCAATACATGATATGATAAAAATAATACTTTAGGGACTCTGCGGAATTCACCAACATTCCACACCTATCCAAAAAGTGTTAGCATACATTAAAAAAATAGAAATATTAAAGTTAACATGGATTGGATTTTGATAAACACCTAGGGGCTCTTGGGCATTGGCTTAGGCGACAAAATGGAATGAAGACCTAGGGGCTTCTCAGCACTTGGAGTCTAAAAGAACTAGCCATTTTCAACTTGACTGGCAGAGAGCCATACTTGGCTGACATGGGGTCATCACGTGGCCACGCAATAGGTGGTGTAATGGCATTAATGGTGACAAGTGGGCTGACACGGGGGGAAGTAAATGCCAGATGGGATGGGATGTGAATGCTCGCTAGTGGTAAATTAATCCCACCATCAAGATGACATGATGAGGGAGAGAGAAAGCCACCATGGCTCAAACAGGCAAGGTGCCGAGTTTGAACCGTGGCAAATATCTTTCTGACAAGCTCAAAAATATGGTTTGGATGTGATGGAGCGCGATGAGCTTGACATAATTGAAAGGATATACATGGGATATATACATAGGGCTGAAGAGAAAAATGAGGGCCAAAGCATGACTCATAGGCTAACCCAAAATGGACACATATATAGACATTTACACAAATTTACATAATGTACAAAATATACAGAGACACCTACACTATTCTACAAACTATACAACAAATTTACATCTAAACTACAACTGCATTGAGGGTGGACAACCCTCTAGCAGGGTTGTCCCACCAACGGGAGGCAATAGAAAAGCCAATGCAAGGACACTGTGAAATGAAAATAGAGCAAAAACAAAATAGAACAAAAACAAGCACAATAGAAGCAAGAAACAAAAAACTAGATAACCAGAGAGGAGAGAGCTGAAGGGCTACTTGGAAACACGGGGAATGCGGGAAAGACAAGCATGGGAGGCACTTTGCCACAAGTTGACCTTTGAGTAACCATGAACAAACACTTCAAATCACTGCTCATCAACCACTAAGCATGTGGAGAAAAATGTCATTTAAATCACCATAATCGCCTTTGAATTTCTCTAATTGTTCTGAGTGTTTGATTGTGGTAAATGTGAAAGTGACCGGTAACTTCTATTTATACCCTCAGGGTAAAAACATGTTGCTTTCTTTTCAAAAACTTAGGGAAAAGTAAGCCTCCAGACTCTGGGCCTACGGATTCCATGCAGCCATATCTTCTTGCAAAAGAAGACATGATAGTAGAGAGTCCCAGAGTCAGGGATCCGGTCGTCTCAAAAGAACAAACAAACTCTAGGACCATGTCCCAGAGACAAAGAAGACAAGAAAAAAAAGGAAAATAACCCTCACGGAAGAAAATCCTAGAGGGAAAGAAAGGAAACAAAAGAAAACCAAGGAAAAAGAAAAAGTGAAAAAGGGGGAACCCAACATTTTGCCTACAAAATGTAGGGACATGTATGTAGGGCATATCATAACCTAGTTTGATTCTCTCTTAAAGGAATCAATAAACTAAATTTTATTTCTCTAAAACACAATTACTTGAATGGAATGTATATTGAAGTGTGAATGATTTGATAATTTAAAATACTGGTTGGACAATAATCAATTACTTAGCCAACTGTAAAACAGTGCCTTAACCTTGGGCTATGAGTCAATATCTAGTATAACTCCATAGTAAGGTGATTAATAAAACATATGCAAACAAAGATAAAATGCCTTACAGATTATCCTATCTCTACAACTATTGTTGGAAAGATTGTTGGAAAGCTACAATGGAAACAATTGTTGTTTTGTCATTGATGTCAAACCTTAACTAGCGAGACTATTGCTATATGTTTGAGTACCATATACATTGATTGATGAAGGAGATTTAACAAGAAGACCAAGTGGAATGGTTGAGTTATGGGAAACCACAAGGGTAGTAGATTAGTTGGCACATTGGAAAAACAACTTGTTTTTCATCTTTTGATGACAGTTTACTGAGACGGTTTATGTCAAGCGCTAGTTAATGCTGAGTGAAGTAAGTGATGACCAAGCATCAGTAAATTGCTGAGGAACACAGTGTTGGCCGAGCAGTAGTATTTTGATAATTGTTTAGATTTGAGATCTCTGGTTGACATAATTGATTTTATTGGGACATGTAAAATTTAATTAAGGATAAGAACCATTGATCCACACTATGTAAATGCACGGGTAACCGTAATTAATGCATGGATCAAATATTTAATAAGTGATTTCTTTGGAGAAGTAAATTAAATGTAGTGATGGAAAGATCCATTGGATCTGACCTAACCTATGATCTATGATCTTGATTAAGCATAAAAATATGTATCTAACCTTGATGAAGAGGTATAAAATAACCTCAAGGGGTTATTCATGATGTATGAAGAGTATGCAAGAGGATTGCATAGTTAATGGACTGATTGGTTTGATCTAGAAGAAAAGGCTAAACAGAGGTGTAGAGATATGCAAGAGTGATTTCTTGAAGGGTTTACAAGTATATCTAAAGATTGAAATGAGAATGGAGGCCACTTAGTGAATTAGCATTAGAGATAAATTGGATCTAGATTTGCAAAGTAAGTTGTATGAATCAGATCACACCTGCTGATTACTTTCTAACCATTGTATCAGTCAAAATATTTTAACTAGGTTGACCTAACAGTCATTGTATAAATCCTTTTAGCAAGGTGAAATTTAGGTGGAATGTTCTAATTCCTCTAACAAGGCCACTCTTGACAAGGTGATTAAAGACTTTAACCAGGTCACATTTAGCAGTGTGTTTTGTAACTTTTAACATGGTTGGCTCCTAACATAGCTCACTTCAGAAGAGTAAAAATTTGATAGCATGTTATTGGTGGTTTTTCCCATATTGGGTTTCCACCTTAAATATTGGTGTCAACTTGTGTGAATGTTTATGTTTTTTTTTACTGTTAAATTTCTACAAGCTGATTGCATCTGAACAATAAACTGCATATATTGTTTTATGTTATTGCTGCCGAGTAGATCTGAGTTGTTCAAATTGGTATAAAGTTTTAATGGGCACATCTAGACCTAAGGATAACTGATTCACCCCCCCCCCNTGATTCCCCCCCCCCCCCCTCTTAGGTATTCTAAATTCATTCTAACAATTGGTATTAGAGCTTTGGTCTCTTGAAAATAGTTTGAAGGTACTTGGAGCAAAAGATCAAGATGTATAAGGAGGTACCAAAGCTGAACAAATATAACTTCCCTGCATGGAAGAGTTTTATGAAGCTGCATCTAGATGGTATTGGTGATTCAGCTAAGCACTATGTTTTACATGATTATATAGCTCCCATTGCACCTTCCACAGCCGCACAGTTAAGAGGAAAGAAGGAACATAATCAAGCAATGTTGGAGATTGCATCATTGTTGAACTATCATGAGTTTGAAGACATAAAGAATTGTACAACTACATGAAAATGTGGGATACCCTAGAAACCATCTATGGAGGTGATACAAATGTGCTGAGAGCCAAATCTGAAAGATTAAGAGGTAAGTTTGATGAAATGAAAATGCAAGAAGGAGAAAACATAGTTCAATAGTATGGTGGGATAAGGGAAGTTGTAAATGCTATTAGAGGAGCTAAGGGAACCATTGAATATAACACCATTATAAGAAAGGTATTGAGGACTCTTCTTCCTATATATTCTATCAGAGTCTCTGCAATTCAAGACTTAATATGTACTCCTAATAATAATTTGACTTTGGAAGGTCTGGTAGGCAGACTTACTGCATTTAAGATGTCAAATTTTGATAACTACACTCCACAAGCTATTGAATCTGCATTTAGATCTCACTTGGTCCTTAACAAATCAAAGAAAGGAAAGAAATGTGTGAAGATTGAAAGAGACACAACAAATGATGATCTGGAAGAGCTTGATGCACTTATGGACAAAATACTATCTAGAGGAAAAGGAAAATTCAAAGGTAAACTTCCTATCATATGTTTTCCATGTAACAAAGTTGGTCATATTGCTGCTAGATGTCCTGATAAAAATGACAAAGATGAAGGAAGGGATAGAAAGTACAAAGATAGAAAGGATGAGTGAGACTTTAGAAAGTATAAGGATTACAAACATAAAGGTAAGAAATCTTGTTATATAGCTGAAGAAGCTTTTGACAATGATTCTGAGAAATCTAATGAAAATGATATAGAAGTTGTGTATGTTGCTATGAAAGATGATTCTGATGATGATGAGAAAACTGCATTAATTTTGTATATCAGTAAAGGTGACCATTGGATTATTGATAGTGGTTTTTCACATCACATGACTGGTGATAAAGATAAATTTGAAACCTTAGATCAATGTAAAGGTGGTTATGTTAAATTTGGTAATGATGCACCATGTCTTGTTAAAGGGAAAGAATCAATTAACTTGAATGACAAGATCAGATGTGACAATGTATATTGGGTTGATGATCTCAAATATAATTTATTGAGTGTTGCATAGCTGAATACTTATAGTTATAGAGTTGAGTTCCATCATAGGAAAGCAAAGATCTATGATGCAATGGAGAACTAGTTGGAAGTGGTGAGCAAACAAAAGGTAACTTGTTCTATCTGGATTTAGCTAATGAGACATGCTTGTTTGCACAATATAATGATGTTTGGTTATGGCATAAAAGCTTGTGTCATGTAAAATTTGATAACTTGGTAAGCATAAGAAAATTAAAAAAAGGTTAGAGGGCTGCCTAAGTTAAAGAAACCTAAAAATGGAATGTGTAAGCAATGTCAATTGGGAAATATGACTAAGTCTAGTTTCAAAAGAAAAACTCATACTTCTGAGGAAATTTTGGAATTAGTTCATACTAACCTTTGTGGACCCATTGGAGAGAAAAGTTATTGTGGAGATAAATATTTCATTCTATTTGTTGATGATTACTCAAGAATGATGACTCTTATGTTTCTTAAGGAAAAATCTGATGCATTCCAGTTATTTAAGTGGTACTTGGCTAAATTTGAAAATGAGACAGGTAAAAATCTAAAATGCCTAAGATCTAACAAAGGAGGTGAGTTTATTTCTAATGAGTTTAAAAGGTTCTACAATGACCAAGGGATAAAAAGACAAATGTCTGCACCTAGGACACCACCGTAGAATGGTATTGCTGAGAGAAGAAATAGATCTATCATGGATTGTGCCAGAACATTAAGGATGGAGAAAAATGTTGCACAGGAATATTGGAGAGAAGTTGTAAGTAAAAGAGTCTATACCCTGAATAGAGTACAAGTCATGAAAGGTACTAATGCTACACCTTATGAGATATGGTATGGATATGCACCTGATGTAAGATATTTCAAATTTTTTGGAAGAAATGTTTCATACTGAAGGATAACAGAAATGGAAAACTTGATGCTAAAGGAGAAGAAGGTATATTTCTTAGTTATTCAACTAAAAGTAAAGCATATAAGTGCTTGAATTCTAACACTAACAAAGTTGTGGAAAGTGCAAATGTTAGAATTGATGAGTATGCAGAAAGAAATGAAGCTGAAGGCACACAAGAACCTGAGAGTTACAAATCATTTGTCTATATGGATGAGAAAGATTCTAATACATTACCTAAAACTGAGAATGAGGTTGTTGGGAAATAGTTAGCACCTACCGAGTCACAGAATGAGATTGTTGAGAAACAGGAGGAAATTATCGAGCTATCTGATGGAGATGTCGAGTCACAGAATCAACCTAAATTGGACATAAATGATCAATCTGAAGTAGAAAAATAAACTACTCTAGAAAAGTATGTGAGGAGGTACCATAAACTTGATCAAATCATAGGATTGAAGGATTCTGCAGTCATGACAAGAAGTAAGTTGAGAGAAGATACATGTTATGTAATTTTGAGCCTAAAATAGTAAAAGATTACACAAAGCACTATATGGATTGAAGCAAGCACCAAGAGCATGGTATGAGAGATTGCACAATTATTTGATAAAGATTGGATTTGCAAGAACCAATGACAACAACAACCTATATTTGAAGACAGAGCAAAGTAAAGGTACTTTATTGGCTGAAATTTGTGTTGATGACATCATCTTTTGTGGACAAGATATGTTATGCCAAGCATTTGCAAAGGAGATGCAAACTAAATTTGGGATGTCTATGTTTGGTGAGATAAAAAAATTTGTTGGCTTACAAATATATTAGATGAAGAATGGTATCTATATTACTCAATCAAAATATATCAAGGAGATACTAAATTTTTTTGGAATGGAAGATTCAAAACTAGTGAGTACACCCATGGCTACTAGATAGAAGTTAACAAAGAATTATGATACAAAAGAATTGAATCAAACCCTTTACATATCAATGATTGGAAATTTGCAATAGGTTGTACACAATAGACATGATATTGCACTGGTTGTTGGTATTGTTGCAAGATTTTTTTCCAATCCCAAGGAAACACATATGATGGAAGTAAATAGTATTCTGAGATATTTGAAAGGAATAGATGAATATGGTCTATATTAAAAAAGGAATTATAAGTTTGAGATTAGAGTTTATACTGACTCTGATTGGGCTGGAAATGTAGATGACAAGAAAAACACCACAGGAGGAGCATTTCTTCTAGGAAAAATATTAGTTTCATGGACAAGCAAGAAACAAAATTGCACCTCACAATCTACAGCTGAAGCCGAGTATGTAGCAACAATAGTTAATTGTTCTAATATTGTGTGGTTGAAAATACTACTGAAAGATATGAAAGAAGAGATCACAGAACCAGTTGTCATATATTGTGATAACATGAGTACCATTAATATTTCTAAGAACCCTGTAATGCACTCTAAGACAAAGCATATAGCTATCAAGTATCATTACTTGAGGGAGCTACTTCAGAATAAGGAAGTGAGACTGGAATATGTGAATACTAAAGAATAGTTAGCAGACATATTTATAAAGGCACTACCCAAGGATGCTCATGAGTATCTATGAGGTAAATTAGGGGTGATTCCCCTAACTGAGGCTAATTAGTTCAGAATGACAATGTTGCATCAAATGATTATATTCAAAATATTTGACACTTTGATGCACTAGTAGTCACACTTTAGGATGCTGCCTAAAGCTGTGAAAGATAGACAAAGATAGAAAAGAGGATCAACCATAAGAAAGATGACAAGAACATCATGATACAAAGTTTAGAACAGAAGAATCTGCATCATGAAGATGTCAATGTCTTTGGAATTGTTGTCAAATAGGGAGAGATTACAGAAAAGAAGATAAAAAGGGAGATGTTTACTAATAGAGAGAGATTTTACTATATTGAGAAAAAGAGATTTTACTCAAAGAGGAAGATATTAATGAAAGAGGAAGTCTACAGGTGAACATACATAGAAAAATTTCATTGAGATTATAGACATAGAGGGAGAAATGTTTTACACATGAGAATTAGAATGAAGCTTATGACATTAATGAAGATTTGTTCACATCAAGGAACACAGCCAGACTTTTTGGATTCTATGGTAACTATGGTTGAAAATTATTCTTTTATTGTTTAGTGTTGACATCAATGCCAAAGAGGGAGATTGTTGGAAAGCTACAATGGAAACAATTGTTGTTTTGTAATTGATATCAAACCTTAACTAGTGAAACTATTACTATCTGTTTGAGTACCATATCTATTGATTGATGAAGGATATTTAACAAGAAGACCAAGAGGAATGATTGAGCTATGGGAAATCACAAGGGTACTAGATCAGTTGGCACATTGACAAAGTAATGTGTTGTTTATCTTTTGATGACAGTTTATTGAGAATAGTTTATGTTGAGTGCTAGTTAATGTCGATCGAAGTTAGTGATGACCAAGCGTTAGTAAATTACTGAGGAACATAGTGTTGGCCGAGCAGCAACATTTTGATAATTGTTGAGATTTGAGATCTCTGGCCGACATAATTGAATTTATTGGGATATGTAAAAGTTAATTAAGGATAATCATGATTGATCCACACTATGTAAATGCATGGGTAACCGTAATTAATGCATGGATAAATGATTTAATTAGTTATTATATTGGAGAAGTAAATTAAATGTAATGATGGAAAGATCCATTGGATCTGACCTAACCTAAGATCTATGATCTTGATTAAGAGGCAAAAGATGTATCTGACCTAGATGAAGAGGTATAAGATAACCCCAAGGGGTTATTCATGATGTATGAAGAGTATGTAGGAGGATTTTAGAGTTAATTGACTGATTGTCTTTCTCTAGCAGAAAAGGCTGAACAAAGGAGAAAAGAGCTACAAGAGTGATTTCTTGAAGGGTTTTCAAGTAGATATAAAGATTGAAATGAGAATGGAGGCCACTCAGTGAATTAGCATTAGAGCTGAATTGGATCTAGATTTGCAAAGTAAGTTGTATTAATTAGATCACACCTACTAGTTACTTTCTAACCATTATATTAGTCAAAATCCTTTAACCAGGTTGACCTAACAGTCATTGTATAAATCCTTTTAGCAAGGCAAAATTTAGGTGGAATTTTCTAAATCATCTAACAAGGCCACTCTTGACAGAGTGATTAAATATTTAACAAGGTCACATTTAGCAGTGTGTTTTGTAAACCTTAATAGGGTTAGCTCCTAACAGAGCTCACTTCAGAAGAGTGAAAAGTTGATAGCATGTTATTGGTGGTTTTTCCCATATTGGGTTTCCACGTTAAATCTTGGTGTTAACTTGTGTGAATGTTTATGTTTTTTTTTACAGTTAAATTTCTTCAAGTTGATTGCATCTAAACAGTAAACTGCATATATTGTTTTATGTTATTGCCTCCGAGAAGATCTGAGTTGTTCAAATTGGTATAAATTTTTAATGGGCACATCTAGACCTGAGGATAACTGATTCACCCCCCCTCTGAGTTATTCTAATTTCATTCTAACAACTATATCATCAGATCCTTAGACTATTGCTAAGCTCTCTGGGTTCACTTGAAATAATTAATCTTTCTGTGAAGGAGCTTACAAATGACTACACAACCACCTTGTGATCAGTATGTCTAAATGCCTTAAAAGTAAACATACAAGAGCAATAACAGTAACAAAAAGAAATAATCCAAGATGCAGAAAAGAGATTGCAAATATTTGTATAAATATCTTAAAGCTTCAAATACACATAGATAGACCAATAATACAAAGGGTCAGACAAATTTTAGTAGTCTACCTTGTAATATATTTTATTCATTTTCAAATTCCAACTTCCAACCTCTTTTTACAAAATGATAGAAGAGAACCATTTATAGGCCTAAACCATCTTGGAATCCTTAAGATAAGGATGCTACAAGCTTCAGATGGTTTTAGAAAACCTAACCCTAAAAATGTAGAAAATAAAAAAGACAAGAATGGACCAAGCGGTGTGAGGACAAGAATGAAGAATGAAATCTGATTTCCTCCTTTGTCTTCTTCTGAATTTTGGCACCTTTGTCTGTATGTAATCAGGATAGCATCTAATAATTGAAATATGATTTAGTGACCACCAATATAGGATAACTTACCCTAATATTTTGAATATTTCTAACCTCCATGCTCTCAAAGAGAAAGCGCCAAGTGTCTCTCTACTCTTCATCAATGACATCAATGTCCTCTGCAACAACTTTCTTATTTTTTGGCTTGGTCAGTGTGCCCCATGCTGCTACATCATCTTTAGTAGGCCAATTAAAGCTCTTTATAATTTCTAGTTGTGTCTACTGCCTATTTCACTGACTATCTATTATACTCTTGACATTTTTTAGAAATTTATTGATGTTAGTCTTAGCCTTAAAAGCTTCATCCAAAATCTTGTTGTAACATTCCATATCTAGCTCTGCATTATCAGTAATAAATTCCTCTTTCTTAGGAATTTTTCCATTAAACTCTTCTTTCCATGCCTCCAAGGCCTTGATTTGAATATCTTCTCCCTTGATCAGAGGAATAAATCTGTTGAAATCTGATCCAAAAAGATTCATTCTAGCCTCAATCTGATTTAACTTGCCCTTGAAGAAAGGAAAAGTTACATTGATCTTCTCAATTTCATCACAAACCTTGGTGACTATCTCTAGAAAATAATTCCTATGTTGTTGTAGAGATTCCAACCTTTCAAATAATTGAGTCCTGCTAGACCATGTTGCAAAGTAGGGGTTTAAAGAAAAAATATAACTTGTCACCTCAGCATGAAAAATAGGAAACTTATTATATGCTTTCAAAATAAGATCAATTTTTTCCTTTAATATGTCAATCCTATGTTGAAAAATACTCATTAGTGATCCAATGACAATCTCATTATGCTCCATGATCTGCTCCTCTGTTTCAACATTTTCCCCTGTTATTTCTGTTTGGACTTCCTCATGTGCAACCTCCTTTGGTGATGCTGGGATAACCTCAGGCTTCTCCATTAATTGTTGAGTCAAATCCTTAATTTCTTTCTCTAAAGCATTAATTTTTATCTAACACAACTCTCTATCTTTCACAATGGCACTAGTCTCCTCTATTAGAGTGTTATATCTCTGTGATATTTGTTCTATTTTAGCCACATTTAATTGAGCAAAATGTGACAACACCTGTGAGATCTCCATATCATTTTTATTGTTTATTAACCATACCATCTAACTACCCACCATGTTCTCTTGAATATTCAATAAGGCTGGCTTCTGATCTTTAGGAGCTAGGCTCCATATTGCAACAACCTAGGATTTTGGATTATAACCAAATCCCTTTATCAGTTCTCCAACTTGGACTTCTGATGAAAATTCTAAATCTGGTTGTTTCCTTATCTAATCAATAATAAATGTTGAGGCTAAATCCCAACCCTTAATAGGTAACATCCCACTGGCTTTAACCATTTTCCTTGCTTCCTCTGGAGTGATTTCCTCTGTCTCAGGATCATAATCTTGTATATCATGTAAGGCTTATGTTGTTACTGGCTCTCCTCCATATAATTGAAGTTGTTTTCCAACTTCTTGCTGCTTATTCCATCTTAGGAAATCTTTAAATTCCTCGGTTTTAATGAAATTATCATCATCCAAGAATTGTTGCTAATGAATTACTCTTTCATCAACACATGTTCTAAGAGGTAATTCAATATTATCCTCTTCATCTTGTTGCAACATGTTTTCTTTTTTAATCTCGTTCCTGAACTAATGATCATATGACCTATTGCCAGGAATCAGAGCACTGGATTTATATTTTTTCTTCTCTCTTCTTACACAAATTAATGCATGAGAAGTCTCTCCAAGTTCAACCTTTTTCCTTTTGAGAGGAGGCTCATTGGTAACCTTAGTTTCTAGGACCTCTGTTAGGTCAATAATATTCTCATCTCCTACTTTTTTTTCTTCTACTACCTAATTGACTGGATGGGCAATGGGTGAGGGGTAACCTTCATCACCCTCATCATCATACTCTGACTCAGAATACTCTGGTTGACCCTTCTCAGGAATTACTAATGCATCCTCTAGTTGATTGCACAAGAAATTGTGTGAATCAATCATACCCTCTATTCTCTTTAAATAGGGTAAATCAGGGAAAATCCTCCAAAAGACAATCCCTTCCTCTTTACCTACCTTTCTAGGTCCATTAATTATTTCATTTTATTTTCTCTTGAGATCACTTCCTCATCCTCAATAATATTTCTTATGGCATCTTATTCTATGCACTCTTCATGCCCATAAGAGAAGGAATAGTTGGGGTGCGAAGCTTCTTGGCACTTGCAATGAATCCCTCTATATCAACGTACCTACACAATTTTGTACCCATCCTATAATGGCTTATCCAATTATTTACTAAATCTATGGCTCTCTTGGCAATAGTAAACTGATACACTTTAAACTGTCTGGCAGTGAATGTCCCTTTTCTATGAGGACCCAGATGCTCCTTGTCTGTCAACATAAGCTGCCATCTAAACTCCATTGCTACAATTTTGGTAGGAACATGAAATGGAAATATGTGGGGTGGATGTGAATATTTATATATTCTGATTATAGTAAAAATTTTCTCCAAGTAGAAATCTCCCCAGTTGTGATCTCTAGGTTACTTGTCTACATACTCACAAGGCCTCAACAATTACAGAAACTCAGCTGGTAATCTAGTCTTATTTACACCAAAACACTGCAATAATGGATAGACTATCCAATTTTCAAATGAACGAAACTCACAATCCTTTGCAGTATAATTCCAAATTCTTATCCAAAATTGAATAAGGTTGGGCTGACCCTGGTGCACTCTTTGTGGTCTCAAATTATTCAAATCCATAACAGAGTAGTTGTAATACATTATTAAATACATTAGGATGGAATAATGTAAAAATTTGGGCTCCTTTTCTTTTTTATGGATATCCACAAACCTTTCATGCATTCTATCAATTATATATTGAATATAATCATAGGTAGTGCTGGCATGGACATCCTGCAAGTCTAGGGTAATCATTAGGACATTTGTAGTAATTATTTTTGAACCCTTGTCCCTTCCTAAAACTCTATAGAGTGCAAATGCAATGTATTTGATATAGTGATTTAAATCCTTATAACCATAAGGAGAAATTCCTGGCATGGGGTCTATATAATTCTTAATTTTCCTAGGAATATGTCTCTGTACTAGACTTTTAACTACCCCTGCCTATTTCTCATACCTAGCCTACAGATTCTTCAAGTCAATCTCTATTGACATAGGGTAGTAGAGGTTGAAGGCTTTCATAAATGATTTTCTATTTAAGGCCACTAATATAGTGCCATCATTCCTCTTAATTATTTTAGAAAGAGCATCATAGTTATTTGATAGAGCTAAAAAAGATCTATATCTATGAATACATCAGGCATAATTAACATGGCTAACGCACATGTCCAAGGGTTCAACACGGGTACAGCTTCATTAGAATTCTTATAAAAATAGTTAAAAAGAGAGTAACCTAACGAACCGAGAGTTTTGGCATCTTGGATGTATGCTAGGTCATCACTCAAGATATCATCCTTCGCCTTCTTGTTCTGTGTTGATCCTGGCAAAATTATCAGGAATTCATCTAAAAATTTTCTTTTTCCCTTGGCCTCCTCATCCATGTCTTGAGTCTTCCCATTAGTGGAAGCTACACTAACTACTCTACTCATTTCTGGCTTCTTGCTTTTATCACAACCTTTCTTACCGATATTGAAACAAAACTATTCACTAGAAACCCTTACTATAATGTACTAAAAACAATCTAAGTTCTGAAAATCAACCAAATTCCCTGAATTCTGAACTAGAAACCTTAATTTCTTGATCTCTCAAAAGATGGAAACTCTCAAATTTTGCAACACTAATAACTTGGCAATTTCTTCACTCTGGATTCTCAAAACAAGGTAAATGAAAGTGAATCACAACATCATCTATTTATGGTAAAGAATTTATCAAAGTATGCAGCTCATAATTAGGTAATCCCATCATTTCTATCTTCAATTTAGCATACTGTGACATCAATGCTTTCCTAGTTGTAGCCTTTGATTATGACAGGAAATTGAATTCAAATGAGTGCAGAATTGATGAAAATTCTTATTAAATTCGACAAGAGGTCAATTCTATTCTTATTGGCTGACCCTCAGACAGCTTAGCTACCTTTCCAAGCTATCATAAATTTTCTGCATCCTTATTGGTTGATGACTTTTCCACTTTGGCATGTTAGCAACTATATTTATTTTATCATGGCTTAACTTTCACTTTTCCTTATTAGCGACCCCGCGACTACCACTTATCTCCATGTCGCTAAGAAAAATCCTTAACTATCATCTCTTTCTGAGACTTGGCGATAATAGGTACTATTAACTTCTATTCAACCTCTGATTACCTTCTCACGACCTTGCGACTATGAAAAGCTAATTCATCAAAAGATTTCCTTCACTCTGGGTTTATTCTGAGACTATGCGATCACCGTTGATTTCTTTTTGATCAGACACCTTTCACCAAGTCTTGTAATCTTTTTATATGACCATAATTTGTTTTGAGACTTCATGACATAAGCTTTATATGTTTTCTTTTACATTTTAATTCTTTTTGGAGAATACACGACTAGAACTTGTCTCACTATCGCTGAATAATTTTCACTTTACCAAATTCATAAAGAGACTCCCTAACTACCATTGATATGTCTTTGTTCAGCATCTAGAAGTCAATATTAAGTCTCATAATAATTATATCAAACTGTAATTTATTTTGAGACTTGGCGACATAGTCATTGTCTCATAATCACTAAATAACTTTATTGTATTAAAAATTAATCAGAGACTACGCGACTATAACTTTATCTTTATGATACTTAGCTATGTGTCTCATTTGTTATTCATTGTCTCATTATTGCTAAATGACTGTTGAAATTTCAAATGTTATAAGCGACTTCACACTATCCATTGGATCTTACTTTAATCTGACGGTTGTCTCCAAGTCTCGCAATCTTTTTCTTAACTTGTCTTCTATTCTGAGACTTAGCAACAACACTAATTTTAAACTGACTATCAACCTAGGTTAATTCAGAGACTTGGCGACCAAGAAAACTCAATTTCACTGAATGATTTAATAACCTTAGATTTTATTAGGAGACTCTCTGACTACCATTGGATTTAAACTGAGATGAACGGTTGTCGCTAAATCTCATTATCTTTCACTTAAATCACTTTTTATTACGAGACCTGGTGACAACAAAGAAACCTTTAAGCTTTTAGCTTAACACATACCCGAGGTTATATTTGGAGACAATGCGACTGAGCAAACTTGAAGTCGTGTGATAAAATCATTAACCCTGATCTTATTCAGAGACTATCTGACCACCATTGATCTTTCTTTCAGATGGACGGTCTACGCTAAGTCTCTTAATCATTTAAGTATATTCCTTTTAATTGAGAGATAGTGTGACAAAGGCAATTCACTGAGTCTCGTAACCATATGGAATACTCTATTTATTTCATAAGAGTAGGCGACCAACATATTAGCACATGCATATTTCCAGGACTTAAGTGCCAGAAAGTAACTTCAAAATAGAACCTGTTTAAGAAATTTAGGGATTTTTTGCATTTTCGCACATAAATGACCTAAGGATTTAGGGTTTTAAGAATTTTCAACTAGGTTTTGAGCTAAAACATTTAAATACAAAGGAATATAAGCAATTTAGACCATGAATTCAAACTTTTTGAGCGTAGGAGAGACCGGAAACTTCAAAATTTTACAGGGAAAACTCAAAACAGGAAATACAACCAACAGTGGCTCTCTCTAAGGATGGCTAAACACAAGTTTATGACAAGAATCTCAAAATATCTATTTGAAAAACTTTTATTTGACACTAATTAAACTACTTCTGAAAGGAAACACACAACTGAAAGGGAAACCTAATTATGTACATATGATACATACTTACTTACCTATGCATGAAAACTTGATTTTCAATTGAAAAAGGGCTTCAAAAATTGCCCATGCATAGGAAACTCATATTATTCTCCATTCATATTATTTAGAAGATAAAAATATTTTCCAAAGCTCTGAGAAATGACAAAACATCCAAGCCACAGTGACTCAAACTTCTTGTGCTTTTCTTTATCTTCTTCTCTTACATTCTATTGCAAAACAAGGTCATCTAGTTGGAATTTTCTGTTACTAGCCCTTTTGTCAAACAAATATTTCTTCTTTTGTTGTAACTTTATGTTCCCTTACTGGCTATCCTTTCTGATTTAATGCAACTCTGTCAACTCCATCACTCTGTCTTGCATACTGTCAAAAAGGTCTAATTGTTCTTCTTGTATAAACTGGTATACTGGTAACAAATTATTAAGAGATAGTCTTGATTTCATACCATATACAAGTTCAAATGGTGATTTTCCTATTGCCTTTTTAACTGTTATCTTGTCAGCCCACAGTGCTAATTTTAGTTTTGTATGCCATGCTCTCTTGTTCTTCTCAAGAGTCTTCTTCAAAATTTTCAATATACTTTTGTTACTAGATTCAGCTTGTCCATTTTCTTGAGGCTGGTATGGGAATGAATACGACATTATTATCCCATACTTCTCACAGAAATATTTATCTCATCTAACCTAAAACACATGGCATTGTCCATTACTAACTTTACATGCACTCCAAATCTATTTAATATATTTTCCATCAGGAATTCAGTAACAACCTTACTTGTTTCCTTTTTTGTCGGGATAGCTTCAATCCATTTTGTAAAGTAGTCTTTGGCTACTAATATCCAACTGTGTCCACTACTGGATTTTTTTGAGAATTCACCTATAAAATCAATTCCCCACATAGAAAATGGGGCTTCTGCACTTACAAGATTCAGTAACAGAGCTCCTGAAAACTTTAACTTATTTGTGAACCTCTAACATGGCTCACATATTCTAACATATGCATGGGTATCTTTGAATAAACTAGGCCAAAAATATCCATCCCTTAGGATCTTGTGGGCAGTAGTCTTGGCAGAAAAATGGCCTCCAAAGACCCCAACATGCATTTCACCTAATATTTTCTCAGATTGGCTTTGATCTAGACATAATAGTAATACACTATTTCTATCCTTCCAGTATAAATCTCCTTTTACTAAAGGGTATCTCTGAGCCTATAATCTGAGACTTCTCTTTTGGTTATCTATCATAGCATTAGGGCACTTGGCATTTTTTAAGAAATATACAATATCAACATAAAATGGTTGTTTCTCTATAATTGTCATTATCTGATCATGTATTTCTATTTTATTTACTTTTACTAAATCCAAGTTCTCCTCTGTCATGAGCTTTGCCAAACCTTGACCTCTTACTAGTTTTGTAATGTGGATTTCTAGGTTGAATTCCTGAATTCGGTTGATCCACTTACATCTCTTTCCAGTTACTTTTGATTGGGCAAGAATGTCCTTTACTACTGCATGAGGTACATATGCCAATACCTTAGCACAAACTAAGGATGGTCTGAAATATTTTACAGCCTTTACTAGAGCATATGCTTGCTTTTCCATCATCTCATAATTTAGTTTTGCAGCTTGAAGGGATTTGCTAAAAAAGGCTATTGGATGTTCAAACCCTTCATCATATTTTTATAATAGAATAGCAGCAATAGTGTGAAAATATGCAAAAGAAAATAAAGAAAAGGGCTTATTGTAGTCTAGTGATTTCAAAATAGGTGCCTCTTGTACTGCCTTTTTTATTCTCTCAAATGCTATTTGAGCTTCCTCACTCCAATAAAATTTTGTATCTTTCTTTAGCAACTTGATAATTGGTTTGACAACCTCTGCAAAGTTAGCTATGAATCTTCTGACAAAATTTATCATTCCTAATAAATATTGTAATCCTTTTATATTTTTTGGAGCAGTGACCTTTTGGATAGCTTCTATTCTCTTAGGGTCTATCCTAACTCCATCTTTGGACACTATATGTCCTAGTAACTTTCCTTTTGTAACTGCAAAATGACATTTTCTAGGGTTTAGTGAAACACCATACTCTAAAGCCTTATTAAAAAATTTCTCTAGGTGTTCACAGTGATCCCCTACTTTTTAAGAATATGCAGTCAAGTCCTCTTGATAAATAGCCATGAATAGATCAATAAATTCTTTAAACGCCACATCCATGGCTCTCTATAAAGTAGCTCCTATATTTATTAATCCAAAGGGCATTCTGACATAGACATAAGTTTCCCATGGAGTAGTAAAAGTAATCTTGAATTGCTCTAATTCTTTCACAAGTACATGGTTGTAACCTGAGAATCCATCCATCATTGATAGAAACTCACAACCAGTTACCTTATGCAACATTGCTTCCATATTTGGTAGAGAATAGTTATCTTTTAAGGAAGCAATATTCAAATTTCTAAAATCTACACACAATCTTATGTCACCATTCTTCTTTCTTACTGGTACTAGGTTTGAGACCCAAGTTGACTGTCTAATTGGATGAATGATTCCAGCATCTTTTAACTTCATAAACTCATGTTGCATCTTAGGAGCCAACTGAGGATTAATAGGTCTATCCTTCTGTCTGAATGGTTTCATGTCAGTTTTAAGTGGGATTTCATGTTGGAAAAGATCCTCTCGATAAGCCTTAAGATCTTCATATTACCAAGAAAAAACATGCTTATGTTTTCTTATTAATTTTATAAGGTTGGTTCTAACATGAGATTCTAATCCTTTTCCAATGTAAACTATTTGAGGAGTGGTCTGTGAACCCAAATTTAATTCCTCCAAATCCTCAATCTTGGCATTACTTATTCCTAATGTTTTTTCACTTTGATTAGTGAACAATGCCTCTAGTTCTACCAATCCCTTAGGAATCTGGTTAGAACTATGTTGGACAACCTCATCCCCCAGTATACACTCCTTACCATCAATGAATTTGAGTAGATTATTGCAATCTATATGCTGATCCTCATAATGGTCAAGGCACTGAAGAAATCTAAGGATATCTTGGTCATCATCAAACACTTGTCAGTTGTAAATGTTGTCTGGGACATATTGTCTTCTTTTTACTTCCACAATTGATACCTGTTTAATGGTCATGTCATCAATTTTGAAGGCAACATTAGCCAAGAAATCTTCCATTATATTTCTAGACCTTTCTACCTAGTTTATATTAAAGACATCAAAGAATTCTATTTGGTCCCAAATAGAATGTCTATACATTTTCAATCTGTCATTCTTTACAGCATATTTGGATCTAACCTGGGCTACTACTAACTCTGAGTCACCATAGACTTTAAAAAAATTTATACCATGTTTAGTAGCAATTTCTAGCCCTAGAAACAAAGCTTCATACTCTGTTGTATTATTTGTACATTGAAAAGATAGCAGAAAAGAATATTTGAAAGTGGTACCTGATGGAGATATAAATAGAACTCTAGCTCCTGATCCCTCTTTTGAACATGCTCCATCAAAGTACATCTGCCACAAACCATCATTTTGTATAGATAACTCCTTCACCAAAGGATCAATATTTTCACACTCGTGATCACTCCTTTTAATTCTGAAATGGTCCATGTCAATGTAAACACAATAATTAATATTTGCATCCTCAAGTAATTCTATCATGTGAGGTGTTCTTCCCTCTCTAGATATCTTTACATTATTTCCATCTATATTGAAAGTGGCATAAGATAGACCACACTGTATACTATTACCCATTGAAGCACTCCATTTTCTAGATAATAACATGTCATAGTGTGGTGGTATGTCAACCACTAGCACACTCATAGTTAACACTGTATATGGACACATGGCTAATTTGTAGGGTAGGGCTTCAATAGTCCCAACAATAGGAATTTATCTAGAGTCCATTTCTTAGCATCTCCCATGAGGAGTGTCTACTTGTAAACCCATGGATCTCATAATCTCTGTAGGCATTACTGTATTTGATGCTCCTGAATCTATCATACAGTTTTTCAACATCTTTCCATTTATAACTAAAGCTAAGAAAAAGGGGTCAACAACCCCTGTAGAAGTGTTTGTATTTAAATAAATCTAAGGGATCTCAGAGACCATCCCTTAGGGATCTTTCGCTTTGTTTTTGGTCTTCTTCTCAATATGCTCTGTATTCTGAGGTTTTATCAGTGACACATTATTCCAAACTGACAGGACCTTATCTTTATGTTCTTTTATTCTCATCATCTCAAGGAATGGGACCTTCATAGTGATCTGAGATAAGCACTATCCCATATCTATTGGAGTATACTTTATATCAGTGGTTTTAGAATTTTCTACAATAATATTATTTTCTTCTATTTGAATATTCATAGTAGGTTCTTCCCTCTTAGATTTCTTATTTTCCATTTTAGGGGAAGAAAAAATTTCCTTTGGCTCTTTAGCCTTTTCCACATGTACATCCTTTTTCTCATTATCTTTGTTTACTATCTTGACCATAGGTCTATTTTCATTTTCCCTTGGTCCATCCTTTCTAGGTACATATTTGGCATCTATTTTGTTTTCTTTTATAAAGATGCCTGATGGTTGACTACCAGCATTACCCACCACTCTATTTCTTAGGTGATAGTTGTTTGTAGCTTTGTTCACTAAGTCAGCAGTGATTCTGGATTTTTCCTCATGAGAGGATTTTCTCACTACTAGAGATTCCTGACTATTTTGGATATAACACCTTATATGGTCATCCCTTTCTTCTTCCTCACAATCTGACAAGGCTTGCTGCTGGTGAACTTCAACATTTCCTTGCGAGCCATATATGTCATGATTCTCAATTTCTTCATCAAAATCCATATCATGACGCAAATATGCATTATTCATATTATAATCACATGTATCATCTTCTTCCTTATCTTTCTCCTCAATTGATTTTAAATCCAAAGAAACAACACAAAAGTCAGGATTGTGTGGCACCTCATAGGAATCACACCAGAAGTCATCATTGCACATATGAATAGCATTTTTATGTAAAGGATCAGGGGTCCTATTCTCAATTTTCTCTTTTATAAGTGGAGCAATAGGTTTACCATCCTTAAATTGGGTACCATAGGGGTAATTTTGCATCCTATTTCATGGATTGTAATTTTTATTATAGGATGGCTTATTTTGTGGAGCCCTACACTCTCTGTACTTAGTTTCCTTTTGATTTATTCTATTAAAGCATGGATCCTCTCTTTTCC
Source organism: Thuja plicata (assembly GCA_018584345.1). Lineage (NCBI taxonomy): Eukaryota > Viridiplantae > Streptophyta > Pinopsida > Cupressales > Cupressaceae > Thuja > Thuja plicata. The sequence goes on from MU224035.1 coordinate 288,123, forward strand.
CCTACTTCCCTAATATCCTTCTATTCATTTCTATGTTCACAGCCCTTTTATAGGCTTCTGTTAAATTCCTAGGATTTTTATCCCTTAATGCATAGCCCATTTGTGAATCAAAAGCGTTAAGATAAGTAGCTAGACATACCTTCTGATCCAGCTTCATCTTTTGGAATAGCTTATGCATAGCTCACTGAAATCTCGTATTGAACTCTGTTACTTCTTCATTTGAGTTTTTTCTTATGTTTTTAAACTCATTAAGAGAAAACCCTTCATTAGTCTTGCCACCATATTGTTCCTTAAAAAGATCAATCAGTTCATCCATCATTCCTACAGAACCATGACATAAAATCCTAAGCCATTCCCTAACATCTTCTACTGAGATTGTACAAATAGCTTCATAAGAACATCTTCATGATTGATATTTAAATCATCTATAACATCAAAGATTTTTCTTAAATGTTCTTCACAGGTGACAACATTATTACCTAAAATTTTTGGGAGCTTTTCTCCCATATCCTCTGGTATCACATTAGGATAACCTAGAATTCCAAAGAAAGAGAATTTCTTATACCTTTCTGTAGGAAGAGGTCTCCTTTGAAATTTTTCATTCTCCATGGGAGCAAAGAATTTTCTATGGTCTTTGAAAGAAGAAGCCTTATTTTTTGATGTTACAGGGGGCTCTGTATCAGAAAAATAAATTGTGGTTGACCGTAAGAAGTCAATTTTTCTTTTCATTTCAATGGTATCAGCTTCTGCTTCATCCTTTTCTAACATATTACCCATAGTTTCTTTCTCTTTTCTATTTTTTTCAAGGTCAATGTCTAATTTGGATATCTACTCTGTCAGGTTCTTTTGAGTTTTAGGCTTCTCAACTTCTGTTTCTGTAACTTTACTCTTTCCTTTATCTTTTAAGTCTTGAGAACCTAAATTTTGGTGGGTGCTAGGAATCTCTTGGTCTCTTCGAGACCTCTCAATATTCCTTACAAATTGATGTCTTAAGTTTCTTTTCTTATTCTTATCAACATCTTTCTCCTCATGTTTTTTCTTCTTTTGTTCTTTTTCCCTTTTCATCTGTCGAATAAGGGAAAGATACTTCATGAGGATTATTTCTTCCTCTGCAATCTCATCAAAAGGAACTTCTTTAGATTCTGAACTAATTGTATATATTCCTTCTCTCTCACTAGAAGAGTTGGTAACTGCATAGGTGTCTAGTCCAAGACTTGGGGCTTCTAAATACTCTGAGGCGCTCTCTTCTTGACTAGAATGATTATTATTTTTCCTTCTAGTGTTATTCTCTTCACTTCTTGGAGGAGAATCATTGATACTTGCTTGGTTTTTCTTCTATCTCCAAGACATCCTAGTTTTTGAAGTAGTGGGAATCCCACTATCCAACTCAGCTTTTAGATTATTCTTCACTCTAGACCTAGTATTCATATTTGAAAATATATCACTTAATTCTTCAACTAATCACAAAGATTTCAGTTCTAGTGTCGCCACCCACACTTGGGAATACTAAATACTACTAGAATGACTTAGGAAAATTTTAACTATAAATTTGATTTATCTTTTTGAAACTAGAGGTTTTGAATACTTCAAATCAAGACTTTACAATCTCTATCCCTAACAGACTCACCATTTTGTTAGCTTTTTTTCTTGAAGAAACAATGTTAATATAACAATATAGTTGTGTACTTGAATGCAGACTCCTATTTCATGCAAAAGAAAGACTAATTGATGAGGGTATCAGATAATATCTAGGGAAACTATTGTTATATGCTAAATGTGGACCTCTGAATTCGGCACAAACACAACATAGTCATTATACAATCGTTCAATTAACAAAAATGAACATGAATTGTTCATCTTGCAAACTCAATTGAAGTGAATTGTTACCTCCTAATTAGTTGTGGATGTCAATTTTACCCTCATAACGAGAGCCAACAACCTAACCATTGCTAACATGGAGGATTTCTAAAATGTGAGGAAAGATGAAATTGCCATTTATTCCATGAATGAAATTGCAACTAGTCTATGAAAAGAGATGCAATTAATCTAAGAAAGTGAATTGAAACTAATATAAGAATGAATTAAAAATAATCTATGGAAGCAAATTGCATTTAATCTATGAAAACCAAATGCTCCTAATCTAGAATTCAAATGCTTTTAATCTAGAATGGAAATTGCATTTAAACTAGAAAAAGAATTGCCATTAATATAAAAAACTTGCAAGAATCAAATTGAAATGTTAGACATATAAATGAATCATAAATGAAAGAAATACATCTTCAATTCCAATTGAAACTAGCCTAATTATGCAAATTTTAAGCTTAAAACATGAAAGAAATTAAATGCAAATTGACTATAGATTTGATGCTCTCCAAAATCATCATCCCAAATGAAGATATGGGGTCCAATTTATAAAAAACCATGGAAAGAGAGTGAAGAGTTTCTTGAAAAGAAGCAGTTGTCTCTTCATTCTCTTTTGAGAAAAAAATGCAAAGATTATTTAATTAAAAGGATGGATTATTGCCACATGAGTGACCTTTCACATGGAATTATGGAATTCTTTTTTTTAAGGATAATTCACCCAATAATTAAATAACCTTTCAATTCCTTTTATGTATATTAGCTAAAGGGGGTGGAATTGATTTAATTAAAATCACTTAGGACTTTAGAATTAAATCAATTAATCATAGGGATTTTTAGCTAATAGACTCTGAGAATTTAGGAATTAAATATAATGTCAGATTTATGCAAATCTGGGTTTTCTGCATTTGAAACTCAGTCAATTAAAGTCAATCAAGAGAAGAATTTGCCTAGTACAATAGGAATTTGAAGATGAGAAAATTGAAGCAATGCACCGAAATTGATTAGGATTATAAGGTGCCAATTTTGGGGTGTTACATTTTGCCCCTCTTTGAATTAATGTGTGAACAACGCATTGATTCAAAGAACAGTCTGAAGTGAAGATTTCAGAAGTCTAGGTTAGGTTTCCAAGACACCAATCATATTAAGAAGTAGAATCATCTGAGAGAAGATTGGAATCGGGGTTAGATTTCCCCAATGTCCACTGATAGCTTATGAAGATCTAGGACTATCTCCAGAATCAGGGTTAGATTGCCCCAATACAAAGGTTAGCCCTCCGAGATCCAGGTTAGATTGTCTAGATAACAGTCTAAAGAGTTTTTGAGAGTCATCTTCAGAACGAAGCGTAACTTTAAGGAATTAGGGTTAGATTGCCCCAATACCTAATGAGATTTCAAGAATCTTCTCCAGAACGAAGCTTGATCCTTGAGGATCCAAGTTAGATTGCTCAGATACCTAGAAAGATAGATGACAAGATGCGAGACATCAAGATGCCCCTAGAGATTCAAGATCATGGAATATCCAATTTTGACCATAAGGTATGAAAAACTGAATATGACCCAAGTGATGAGATGCCCCTAGAGATGGGGAGTTGATTCAGATCAGACTGATTCGAGAATGATGCAAAAAGATTTAATGATGCAATCATCTTGCCCCCTCGGGAGAGAAATCAAAAGAAGACACATCATAATGATGAGAGTGAGAAATCGTAGAGAAAGATAGATCAAGAGAGAGAAAAATAAATTTAGAGCGATCGAGAGGTCCTATTGATTAGGTTTGACCATAGTTGACCAGAATTGACAAGAGTTAACTTTGATGAAAAGATTACAGAAACTGAGAAAATGATAACAAGAGATAATCTTGACAAGAAAGCAACGTCAAAAAATTGACTGCACAAGCGTCTGATCGCGTCGGTCCCAAAAACTTAAAATGTGATTTTGAGCTGCTTAGGAGTGTCAGATTTCGATTTCGATCACGAAAATGGATTTAGAACGGTCCATTTAGCCAAGGGTGCAAATTTCACAGAAAATAGAGCACTTTGAAAAATTAGGTTAAAGGCTATATAAGGCCCGGAGGGGTCATTTTCAAATCATTATTCACCTTTGACTTTAGCGATGGCGAGGGCTCCAATTGATATTGATAGAATTCCCATACATACACATCAATTTGAGAGCTCACGATGACACAACCGACCAGCGGAGTATGATGCACCTGTAAGTAATCGCAACTTGATCCTATATTTCTAAAAAAATTTATCAATTTTTAGCGTTAGCATGTTTTTAGGGCTAGTTTAAACTTTCCTCGCCCAATCTCGCATGAGGAAATAGTTTCCTCACGCTGGCCTTGATAGCCTTTCGCGCGAGGAATCTAAATCCTCACGCGGGTTAGGGGTACTGCACGCAGGCCCCTCCCTAGCGCTCGCGCAAAGAGCGCATGTGCACCGTGTGAGATTTCTAGAATCTTGTGTGAGAACACATCCCTCCTTGTGCGAGCCAGAAAGCTCGCGAGGGACAAGAGTTTCCTTGTGCGAGAAAAGAGTTTTCTCACATGGGAAACTGGCCAAAAGTCAAACATTGTTGTTTTCTTGCGTCGTAGAGTCAACCAGTTGCCATATCTTAAACTGTGTGTAAAATAGGTCCATAGCTGCATTTGTTTTCTTTTGCTTTGAAAAATCATCATTGTTGAGGTACTGATCCAAATTTGTCACTTTCTTTGCAGGTCGACCTCCTAGAAATCAGTTTCAGATCCCATCATCCTATCATGGGTGAGTTATTACAGAGACTATCAGATGCTGACGGGGCCCACAATAACGGGCTTAGATTGACATATCTATGTGATGTACCTGACATATCTACATGATGTACCTAATATTCGGGTGAATCACAGATTACTCGGTGCCCTGGTTGAGCATTTCCATTTGGAGATGAATACTTTTCAATTGCCACAGGGAGAGATGACGGTGACTCCGGAGGATGTATACCAGATTTTGAGAGTGTCATTCCATGGAGCTCATGTAGAGTATTGCGCATAGCCAAGAGATGGTACACAGGCTTTGAGAGCCATCTTTCAGGATGATTTGGTGATGGGTCAGGCCATTTCATGGGAGGAGTTGATACGGTCTTATGGCAGAGATTATCCCTTGGCAGTTGTTCTTGCACTATGTCTGAGTTTCCATCTGGTTCTTGATCATGGTCAGCACATATTAGAGTGTGGCTAGGGCGTTATTCTCTAGAAGATGTTGGTTATTCCTATAGTCACTTTTGGATGGGGCGAGTGCATGCTCGCACAGATGTATAATGAGATGCATGAGATTGTGTATCAGGGTGCTCGTACTATGGCGGTAGGAGTCATCATTTTGCAAATCTGGACCTAGGAGCACCTTCCCATATGTAGGCCGATATTCCATGATACACGATAGCCATTAGAGCCATGCATTTACAGATATGCTGGTCGGATGACTGAGCCCGCGCTAGGTAAGACTGAGCAGTGGAGGGCACAGATTGATGATATGGCTGCAATCATATGGTGACCTTGGGAAGCCACTAAGGTATGGGATGATGCTTGCCTTGAGCTATCATACATGTTCTATTCATGTCCTCTGATAGGACATACCATTATTGTCATTGAGGGCTTCTTTCTCACGCACGTATTGCACCAGTTTGGGAGGCTGCAGGACATGTCTCTAGAGTATTGTACGTATGCCCGATTTGTCGATGAGATGGAGAAGGGGTGGCAAAGATTTCTTGACAGGGGGTCTAGCATGATAGACGCTCGAGTACCACCAGCTAGGTGGGATTATATGGCTATGGTGATGAATGCAGGTATGACACTTGCATACATAGACTATTTGTTAGCACATCCTTTTCCGAGATTCACAGCTCCAGTGGGTTAGATACCTCAGGTGGTGCAGCCACCACCACAGCAGTAGGCATAGCAGGTTCCTCCACTAGGATAGCAGCCACAATAGCCACCTCTATAGTAGCAGGAGAGAGTTGTACGACCCAGGATAGTTCAGACAAATATCCCTATGAGACCCATGGGATCAGATGCATGTGCTGGGCCCAGTGGCAGCCAGGATAGAGTTGCGGAGCAGGGGGATGATATAGTGATGGCTGATACTATTCTGACTGATCCTCCAGTAGGCAGACAGGTAGCACAGTTACAGGAGGCTCTCTGGAGAGTTAGAGAGAGCTCGACAGACTAAGAGGGAGTGTGATGAGCTTTGTACATAGGTGATCATTCAAGATACGTGGATATCAGAGCAAGACTGAGAGATCCAGGGATTGCAAGATTCACTGGCTCAATCATAGTTGGAGACCAGATACGAGGCTGCCCAGGATTCTTACTATTATGCTGCATATACTATTGCAGTACCTGAGGCAATAGATCAGATTCTACCTTTTTTAGAGTATGTTGGCGCTCGGGCCGCTCCACCGTGACCACCTCCAGCGGGACCACCTCCTCCTCAATAGTAGGGTATGCCACCCCCTCAGCAGTAGGGAATTCCACCCCCTCCACCTCCTCCAGGTGGTTAGATTGTGATGTATATTGTACCACCATTTTGACATATTGTGCTCGAGTAGCACCCTTGTACATTTAGACTGATTGATATATATATATATATATATATATGAGCTCGATTTTTGGCATCATTATACATGTGTATATATTGCTTTAAATGTGTATGTTTTATGAGATGATTTCCTATATGATTTAGATGTATGGATTAGAAATATATGCAATGGATGAATATGCAAATGTTTATGCACATGTTTGACTGATGTATGAAAATGCTATGATAGATGTTAGATGGATAAATGCTATGTATGATTTGATTTATGCTTATAATGGATGCACATGTTTATGGATATATAAATGCACTTTTTGGAAATGAATGTAATGCAATGGATGCAATGGTACTAATCATCTTATGTAGGATATTCACAATATACAATAGGTACTAACCAAAAGAACAGGAACGAAGATCAAGAATGAGGACCAGACACTCGTGCAGTCGAGAAGAAACCATGATGAAAGATGATGACCTTTGAAGAATGAGAAGATAATGAAGAGAGAACCAAAACTACCTCAATGCAAGCATAAAATGTGAATGCAAGCCTAAGCTAAATGCAATCCTAGGACTTTGGTTGTTGAACTCATCATATTTATCATCATCGGGTGCTTTTGGATCATCAGAGTCAATACAATCCTTACTGGTGTTGTTGCAACCATAAGAATATGAATATGACTTTCATCAGATAAAATATAGGAAACGAACATAAACACCAAGGCACAAAAGCCAAGGTGACCCGAACATTGTTTCCAATTTGATATAGTAAAAGTTCACAAGTAAACAAACAAAGCAATAATAGTCAAGGAGATAGTTTTGACCTCCCCTTGGTGTACAAATAAATAAGATCGAGGGATGTGAGGATTTTCTGCCTTAATGTAGAAGCTCTTATCACATACACCCTATTTATTTGACATTGCCGGATCATCAAAACCACACCAAAAAGCAGTAGACAAAGAAAATATCAATGAAATTCATGAGAATAGACAACATACAAAGAAAGAGTCAATCATATCTCAGCACGTTTCAAGGTTTACGAATGTGTCTACATTTAGGGTGTTGAAAAACACCATTGTGCTTGTGAGTGAAATGTGTTTGATTGCCATCAAGAGATGTTTACATCACGAGATATCTGAAGTGTGTTGAAAAACACAGATGTGTCCAAAGAGAGTGTTGAGAAACACTATTTGATTAAGGTGTTGAAAAACACCAATTTGTGTCAGTAGAGAGTTGTCCTTTGACAAGATTACTGAATCATGTGTAAACTGAAAAGTGATTGAAATGGGGAACCATGCCCCCAAGTAATGAATGGATCAAAGCTGAACAAACAGATAGCGAAACGATAGGAGAAATCTCAATAATGTAGCGATAGTAGGAAGACTCAGTGAGAACCACTGGTGACTGTCGCAAGAGATTCTTAAACATAAATATCGATAATGAGATCGAAGCATCAGCAGGAAGACACAGTGAGGACCACTGGTGACTGATGCAAAAGAGAGTCTCAAGAAGAGATGAAGTGCCATAGATCATCGACAGATAGACGTAGTGAGAACCACTGATGACCGATGCAAAAAGATAAGATAATGCCCCCTAGAATAGGAACATGCCCCCGAGTATGACTAGTTTCAATCCATGTGAGGTCAAGAAAAATCTTGAAGATGACGGAAAGCAAAAGCATGAGCACACTAAAGTAGGAAAGTGAACTAAAGCGAGAAAGCAAACTGAAGCAGGAAAGCGAAAGAGAAACTGCGAGAAAGCCAAGATATACTGTGACAGATAAAGCATTGTGAAACAAGAGGTGCCTATTTACCAGGTTTTCACCATCTTGGCAGAAATTCTATTTTTTCTACCATGATGCCTGTTTACCAGGTTTTCATCAATGGCACATTTTTCTCTTTTTTTTTGTATTTTCAATTTTTCAATTTTTTTTGTACTTTTTTCTTTTTTGATTTTTTTGTATTTTTTCATTTTTTCATTTTTTTACTATTATCAAGGTGCATGTTTACCAGGTTTTCACCAAGATAATAGATACATCAAAGCACCTGTTTTCCAGGTTTTCACTAAGATGATCATTTTTTCAGGACATTTTTCCATTTTTAGGATTTTTTCAAAATAAAGTATGTACATGAGCATGCAGAAGATATCTCAACTGTAGAATTTCTTCAGGTGAAGAGCATTGATGGGATCTTTGAGTGGTTCACCTTCTGTAGTGGAGAGATGATAAGCCCCAGACCCAAATACTATAGTAATAATATAAGGACCAAGCTAGTTTGGCTCAAACTTCCCTTTCTGAGTCCGCTGTTGCTGATTTTTAGGATTCTCTCTCAAGACGAGATCACCCATTTGGAAGTCTCTTGGTCTAACCTTCTTGTTATAGCTCTTAGATATCCTCTTTTGATATGCTTTGAGATGATCGAATTCCACCTTCCAACATTCATCCAGTAACTCAAGCTCTTGAAGCTGAGATATTCTAATGTCATTATCTGTAATGAGGCCTTTCAAGGAGACTCGCAAGGTAGGAATCTCAACCTCAATAGGTAGTACAACATCTGCACCATAGATTAAAGCAAAGGACATGGCCCCTGTTGGTGTTCTTATACTGGTGTGATAGGCCCATAAAGTTGGATTAATCTTAAGGTGCCAATCCCGTCCAAACTTGTGTACTGTACAGTGCAGGATCTTGGGAATTTTTATATTGGAAGCTTCAACATGTCCATTTCCTTAAGGATAGTAAATAGATGATTAGTGTTGAATAATCTTTAAATTAGTGCACAAATTTTTCAGATCTTTATTCTTGAATTGTCCTCCATTGTCAGTGATAATAGAGGAGGGTACACCATATCAAATAATGTAGTTTAAGATAAACATAGCTACAGATTTACCATCAACTACACTGAGAGGTACTGCCTCAACCCATTTAGTAAAATAATCCATAGCAGTGATGATGTACTTGTGTCCTCTTGAAGAAGAGGGATATATCTAACCCACTAAGTCAAAAGCCCACTGTTGAAATGGCCAAAAGGTGATAAAGGGAATGAGCTCCTTAGCTGGAGCATGAATCAAGTTACCATGAAGTTGACATTGCTTGCAAGACTTGGCAAACTGTGTAGCTTCCTTCTCCATATTGGGCCAATAATAACCAGCTCTAATAAGCTTATGAGCCAGTGTTAGACCATTTGAGTGAGAACCACAAATGCCTTCATGTACCTTTTCTAATGTGCATTTAGACTCATCAGGTTCTAGACACCTAAGGAGGGTACCGTCTAGACCCCGTCTATACAAGTCATTTTCTACGATGACATACCATGAAGTACTACGAATTAGATGGCATTTTTCATTTCTAGTATAGGTGTTAGGAATAGTTTGGTTATGGAGATAGGAGTATATGTAGTGGTAGCAAGATGAATCATGTCCAATTACTGAACAGACCATCTGGGAGTCAGGAGAATCATAGGAAGGGTAGCATAATGTCTCCACTAGGAACTCATGTCTGAAATCATTCTCTGGAATTTGTAACATAGAGGCCAGAGTAGCCATAGCATCAGCCGCTTTATTATCCACCCCAAGAATTTGCTGAAAAGTGACATGTGCAAAGTAATTCTTAAGGCTGTCAACCATATTTTTATAGCGTACCACTTTTCATCTTTGGTTTGATAAGTGTTGTTAACTTGATTGATCACCAGTTGTGAGTCTCCAAAGACTTTCAGTTCATCCACTCTCCATTTAGTAGCGATCTTGAGTCCATTGATCAAAGCTTCATATTCAACGGTGTTATTGGTACAAGAAAACATCATTTTGTATGCATTTGGTAAGGAGTACCATTGAGGTGTGATAAACAAAATTCTAGCTCCTGACCCCTGTTGGGTGAACAAACCATCAAAGAACATTGTCCATGTCTGATGCATGAGAAGCATAATGGACTCATCTAGGAATTCCATCTTTAATGGTTGGTGATCTGTAAGAGGTGCTTCAGCCAATTGATCCGCAATTGCCTATCCTTTGATAGCTTTTCTCTCAACATATACAATATTGAACTCACAAAGGAGCATGACCCATTTAGCTAGTCTACCTGTGAGGGTAGCCTTATTGAGTAAGTATTTCAATGGATCAATCTTTGTGATTAACCTCGTAGTGTGAGCCAACATGTAGTGTCATAGCTTCTGGGAAGCAAACACAACTACTAAGAAAGCCTTCTCAATTACATAATAGTTCATTTCGTAAGAGACCAATGTTCTGCTGATGTAGTAAATGGCTCTTTCTTTATGATTTGGATCTTCTTGGGCAAAGAGAGCACCCAAGGATGTTTCAGTTGCTGAGATATATAAGATCAAAGGCTTCCCTTGAATAGGAGGCATCAGTATGGGTGGATTGGCTAAATATTGTTTAATCTGTTGAAATCCTTGTTCACATTCTTTGTTCCAATCATAAGTCACACCTTTATGCAGAGTTTTGGTGAAAGGTTGTGACTTGTCAACCAACTGCGAGATGAACTATCTGATAGATTGGAGCTAACCTTGGAGACCTCTAATTTGTTTGATGTTATGGGGTGGTTTCATTTCCATTATAGCTTGTACCTTTGTTGAATCCACCTCAATTCCTTTCGCCGAGATGATGTAGCCAAGTAATTCTCTTGAAGTAACCCCAAATGCACATTTCTTAGGGTTTAGATGCAACCTGAATTTCTCCATGCGATCTAGTATGGGACCTAGATCAGTGAGATGTGTTTTTCTATCCATGCTTTTAGAAAGTGTGTCATCCACGTAGTCCTCCATTGTCCTATGCATCATGTCATGAAATATTGTAGTAAAAGCTCTTTGATAAGTAGCCCCAGCATTCTTTAAACCAAAGGGCATAACATTCCAATAGAATGTACCACATGCACAAGTAAAAGTGGTTTTCTCTTGGTCCTCTAGTGTAATTTTGATCTAATTATAGCCAGAGAAGCCGTCCATTAGTGAATACATCTCATATCCCACTGTCATATCAACGATCATGTCAATGTTAGGAAGTGCAAAATCATCTTTAGGACATGCCAAATTTAAATCTCTAAAGTTTGTGCAGACCCTAATAGATTTGTCACATTTAGTCACTGGAACTATATTAGAAATCCACTCTGCATAATCAATCGCTCGGATGAACCCAACTTTTAGAAGTTTTTCTAATTTTGCCTTGATCAATAAAGCTACATGCGGGTGCATCTTTCTAAGTTTTTTCTTGACACGTTTCACACCTGGAGCTATTGATAAGTGATGCATAATGAGATCAGGATCCACATTCAGCATATTAGAATATGTCCATGCAAAATTTATCTATTTCTCTTGGAAAAATTCTATAAATTCCTTAAGTTCCTTTGTAGATAATGGCTTGGTCATGTGAATGATATGTGGATGCTCTTCCATTCCCAGATTTATCATCTGAGTTGGTTCAATTAACATTGATGAGTGTTCCTGGAAGTGACTCAGAAGCGCATCAAGTACCTCATCCTTAGGCACCTTAGAAATGTTTTCACCTTCAGATACATCTTTTATTTTTACTTTTTTTGGCTCTAATACTGCCACAATGTGGTTTTCACCATCAGAGCACTTATTTTTTCTTCTTTTAATTTTCTGACTAAGGTACTTGATGTCAGCCTCGATCATATTGACACTTTCTTCACTAGTGGAGGACATTATGAGCTCAACAACATGAAGGTAGCAGGCTGAAGTGTAATCATTCTAGAATGTAAGGACTTCACTAGATGAAGAAGGGGAATTCTAGTCTATTAATTTAGGATGTTGGAGCGAAAGAGATGTGACAGGTTCAAGTGCGTTCATAGTATAGTCATCAAAAGTGTTAACTAGCAAGCTGAGAGCTAAACTGATCTCGTCCAAAGGTGTGTTTGAATCCTTTTGATCCCTAATGATTAAAGTAGAAGACATTTTAACAACTATAGACTCAGTCTCGTTAGGATTTTCACTAGACCCCTCACTTACGTCAAGAAGTCTTTCATAAGATCCTGCTGACAAACTATCAAACTCATACTCATGAGAGTTTGTATCTAAACTTTGACTTGGGTGCTTGCACCATGAAGGTTTTTGAGTTCTTGCAATACTAGCTTGTTCTTGTGTCAACCATTCTTGAAATTGTGGTGGTATGTACTATTCTCCTTTGAAGTTAGGATCTTCTAAGTCTTTCCATTACTCAAAAGTTAGTGTCTCAAATGGAGTGGTTTGATCAGAATCACTGTCAGTTTCAGTTGTACAGGTACGTGGAACGACCTTATCTGGCTCAATAAAGAATGTTTCTAGGTCTGGAGGGATGGGATAAGGAAAGAAATCCTCATTTGAGCTATCTTGTATAGTGTCGACTACAGTTGTGCCTTCAGGTTCTGGTGTAGGCTCTACTTTTGGCACAAATTTATTGATCCCTAGATGAAATGGGACCTTTTTGAAACCTAAACTAGTGGTGTCTTTTGTCTTTTGGCCTATAGCTTGGATAGGTTCCACTAACCCATTTCCATTCACCCCTATTGGGCCACTTCCTTTGTACCCAAAATGCTTCATAACCTTAAGACCCTCACTGTTAGGATTTAATTCATGAGCTGGGGCAGTTTGTTCAGCTATGTTCTTTCCTTTACAAAGCCAAGCCTTGATAGCTCTTTCCTTGTCTTCATCTTCCAATGGTGTATTAGACTGTGCAAATGTACCCTCATAAACTATCTTAGGAGTAGCAAAAGATTTGTTGTGTTCAGAAGGTCTCCCATAAGATTGAGGAGACAAGGGTACAGCTGCTAATGGTAGCACAGGTTCCATTTGATATCCCCCCATGCCTATGTCTATAATTTTCAGTTTATGTTCCATGTCTTTGAGCTTGGCATCACAGAGTTCTGTGTATTCTCTATTAGTTGGAACAAGACTGTTAGCTGATTGAGTGAGAGAATTACAAGAAGAACCCATGCTAGTAGGAACTGTCACCTCTGCGCCTTGAAAAGAAAACTTGATATATTGATGGTATGTAGAAGGAACCGCTTGCATCTCATGAATCCACAGTCTCCCTAGCAAGATATTATATGCAAGAGGAAGGTCTAGTACTTGACATATGACATCTCTTTCAACTGGGCCAACCCAAACGGGTAGCACAACTAGACCTTTAGATGTTCTCTCTTCTTCATCATAAGCCTTAATGGTAATTCTTTTGTGAGAATCTATGCGATCCTCACCATAACCCAGCTGAGAAAGAAAATGAGTGGAGCAAATATTAAGACTAGCACCATTATCAATGAGCATGTGACGGACTAGCTGTTTGTCGATCATGACTTCTATGTGTAGGGGAGCATTGTGTGGGTGACTAATTGAGTGATCATCTTCTTCAGAGAAGGATAAATAATGTGGTGAGGTCAAATGACCCACCATGGATTGAAACTAATCAAAATTGATATCTTTGGGGACATTAGCTTCAGTGAGAGCTTTGTCTAGAATCTGCTTATGAGCAGGCAAAATTTTCAATAGCTCAAAAATAGTTATCTGAGCATTGGTCCTTTGAAGCTGGTCAAGAATGCTATAATGAGTAGTAGGAGGTGTAGGGACTACCTTTGCAGTCTTGTTAATATAACCAACAACAATCTTATCCGTAGTTTGTTTTGGCATGGATGTCGTAGCAGAAGGGTTAGGACCCTTGATAGTGATTTTAGCCTGAGATCTAGTAACAATGTTTGCACAATCTTGAGATGTTTCAGATTTTGATAATCGAGATCCAGGGCCTCTCAAGACAAATGGGGTTCTGGGTTTAGAAACATTCCCACTTCCCTTGCTAGTAAACATATTGTAATATTCCACTTCCACTGGTTCAATCATGTTGATCACATTATTGTAAGTGGCATTTGCATAATTAACTTTGGCATTATTATTTTGAGTGTTGGAGGATTCACCTTTCTCATGATGAGGAAAGGGATCTTTGAATGCTTGATGATCCAAATTCTTGTTATGATTCTCCACAATGATAACCTGGTTATCAATCAAATCTCAAACTTTATGTCATAATTGGAGACAAGTAGCAGTCTTGTGACCTTTGTTTCGATGGTAATCACAGTAAGCATTCTCATTCCACCAATGAGGTCTTGGTTGTGGATCATATAGACATTTCTCCAAAGGAGAAAGAATCTGATTTTGCACCAAAGTTTTGAAAACCACATCAAGCGGTTCTCCCAGAGAGGTAAATTCACGCTTGGGTTGCGTTGCCCAAGGTTTGTTGCCGGAAAATTTAGAAGGTTGTTGAGTATTGGTTGCAGCCTTTTTGATAGCTTTGGTCACTTGTATACCCGAGGTGAGATTAAAGACCAGTTTCAAAGAAGTTGAATTCATGTTATCGACCACCCCATCATTCACAACATCTCTATTTTTGTTGGAAAATTTACCTTTGTCTTTGTTGGAAGATGAGGGATTTTTCTTGTTATCTTTATACAAGGTCAATTCACCTTTTTTAACCATGAATGCTTCTATTCTCATAGCTTGTTTTATCATACTATCAAAGTTAAGGGGACCTTGAAGTTGGACTTGATATCCAAAGTCAGTGGTGAGATTATCCAAGAATATATCGAGTTTCTCAGACTCGAGTATTTTGTGAGGGTACTTTGTGCAAAGTTGTCTCCATCTTTGGAGAAACATCAAGAATGGCTCCCCTTGCTTTTGTTTAAGGTTGCAAAGATCCCTTATGTTGACATGATGTTGGATATTATGAGAGTAGTGTTGCATAAAGAGATTGGCAATCTCGTCAAAAGTTTTGATGCCAGTGGGCAATCGTGAGAACCATTCCATAGTAGGTCCACCCAAACTTCATGGAAAAAGACACATCAAATACATTTGATCATGTATAAACTCCATTGACAAGGCACCAAATTCTCTTAAATGATCCTGGGGATCAGTGGTACCTAGATACTTGTCATATTTTGGGAGCTCTACACCTTTGGGAAAAGGT
>MU224035.1:303554-326084 GCA_018584345.1 Thuja plicata
AAATGATCCTGGGGATCAGTGGTACCTAGATACTTGTCATATTTTGGGAGCTCTACACCTTTGGGAAAAGGTTGCATAACAATACTCTTATCAAATGGAAAAGGACATATACTTTCCATTGTGAACTATTGCGTAGGTTTGTCCTTATCTTTCATTATTTGGCTGATTTGACCTTGCATGTCTTGAATTATCTTATGCAATTTAGAGGTTTCAGTTTCCTCTTCTTTAGCGACAAGCGTTTCCACTTGGAAGTTGCGGGTAATTTGACCCCTTGATTCGCTAAATCTAGAAAGTATTTTTCTTTGTCTTCTGCAAGGAGTATCTCCATCATTTTAATAAGAGCTTTATTAGACTTTGCTGCGTATATATCATTTTGAGTTATTGGGTCATCTTCATTGCCAAGAATTTCATAAATGCTCTGAGTTTGATCTTGACCCTAGTGGTGCTCTTCTCCTTGATGACCTTGTTCATGTTGAGATTGGTCATGACCTTGTGTATAATCAAAAGGAGACAACATGTTAATGTGAGATTGTTCCATGTGCACTCCCTCACTATGAGAGTGAGGACTCGTAGCCGATGTGATTTTTGACGAATCAAAAGGATTGAAATGTGAAAAAGGATCACTAAGGAAATGAGGATTGTTAATAGGATCAACCCAAATGGGTGATTTTTTGAAGCCTAGTTGATCTGAAAGGAATGGATTATGCTAATCTTGAAACAATGGATTAGAACAAAACTAAAGCACTGGTTTCAGATTCAGGCTCGGGTCTGCACTAAATGGGGAAGAGGAACGTGATGATCCCTCTTGATTATCCACTTGAATAACAGGTTCAGAATGACCTTTTCCCTGATTGCGAGGTTTACCTCTACCTACTCCAGAACCACGTATGGGAAAAATATTACCGCTCCTAGTTGTAACAGGCATAGACAAATCTGATACAAGAGGAAACTTAAGATATGACTTAGAACTCTGTCTCTAAAGGTATAAAAAAAAAGGTAATAGGCTAGAACAGCCAAGGTGTGAAATGCACCCGACACAAATCATTGAAGGTATGGCTAGAACAGCCGAGATATGACTATCATGTCGCAAGGTACAAAAAACACAAGAAAATAGGATGGAGAAAAAGAGACAAGACAAGTTCAAGTATGAATCAGTCAGTTTACAACTCGAAACAACTAGTTTCAATCTGGAGACAATGTGGGAACGAGAAATCAAATCCCAGACAAGAGGAAGATAAGGCAGATAAACAAACTCAGTTTTCAAGATAAAAACTAGATTTTGAGACACAGTGGGAACTATTCTCTAACAAGATTTCTAGGCTTAGGATAGTTTTAAGATGATACAAATCAGAAATCTCTGTTTCAAGGTGACAAGCACTTGTTTAAAAACACAAAGTTTTAATCAAGTAGTGACGCAAACAATAGTCGTAAACAATTCCACCAAGGACAAAGAAACTTGGTAGAAACATGGGAGTCTTTGTTTGATGATAGTATGGACAGTTTAAGACTCTAAAATAGACACTCAATTATCCCTACAAAGAAAATTGGTTGAGAAGACAAAATCTGTGCCCCGTTGTCTTATGCGTATGTGTGCACCTCACATAGTAGTGTCACCCTCGAAAAAGCACCCGTGTTTTTGGTGTTTCCAAGGACTAAGTATATATGTTCTAAGGTTACCCTTAAATAGGGGCCAACATCATATACCACTTTAAACATCTAGGTGCATACCTATGTTGAGAATCTAGGGGAGAGATTCTTCCCTCTCCCTGCGCACAGATTATGCCTCCTTTCAGAGGTGAACCAGGTAGGCATCTAACTAAAAGAGTGTTTAATAGGCTTCTATTCACAATAACCTCTAGTGCCTCTAATACAGATTTGGGGCCTCACAGCCACACCAACACTTGTAAGTCACACACCCTTCCAAGCAAGGCTAGGAGCAGCGCCGCTCAGTATGACAAACAAGGCTTTCTCATGATGATAGTCAAAATCAATGAGAAAGAAGTTACTATGTCTTTGGATTCTTTAGACTACAACAAAGTAGAATTTATTAGAGTGAGATAGAATCACCGGTGAAAGGTGTGGACTCACTTGGGTTGTTCCCAGAGGTTCAACTTTCGACAGGCCCTCTAAAGATGACTCAACTTGGTTCGGATTCAAGGGTTTAATTTTCTGATTCTCTCAATGAGAGAAGAGCATACTTCTCTACATTTTCACCTCACCCAAACACATCAAGAATATTCATCACTGAGATAGTTTCACTCCACCAAATCTATAAGTCTTTGGGTTTCTGATTCTCTCAAAGAGAGAAGAGCATAATCCCCTAACAAGTAGAAGTGCTAAAGATTCACTATCTTTCTTTGCTTCCCCAAGTATTTTTCATGCTAGCAACATCTGGGTCTTGGTTTCATCCATGGGCATCACTTCCATGTAATGAAGAGCCTATTACCCTACTTTACTATCGAGATCCTTACAAAATTTTAACAAAGCCCTGTTTAGATTATGTGAATGAAAATAGTAAAAAAACATGACATTTTAATTTTTCCTTTGACTATCGTCCTGCAAGTAAACTATTAGAAAGTTTTGATCTTTGGCAAGTGAACCTGCAAACCACTATTATGCTATAGCAGAAAACTAGAAATAGAAAAATCAGAGCAGAAAATAGATGTCAGAACAGAGAAACAACAGATTAAAAATTCTAAAATTCAAATGTCTGTCTGTCAAAGTTCGCGCGATAAAGTGCTTCAACGCACGTGAGAAAGTACTTCGACGCGCACGAGCTTTCTATTTTCTCGCACAATAGAGTGCTACTAAGTGCAAAACTTCACACGGCTTGATGCAAAACTTTGCATGAGATTTCATACCAGTGTTGTACGGACATACAAAATAGCTCCAAAAACACAATCAAAAAATTTGAAAATGAGGCCAAAAATCATTTTTTCTACCCCACGGTGGGCGCCAAAATGTTATATGCTGAATGTGGACCTCTGAATTTAGCACAAACACAACATAGTCATTATACAATCATTCAATTCAAAAAAATGAACATGAATTGTTCATCTTGCAAACTCAATTGAAGTAACTTGCTGCCTCCTAATTAGTTGTGGATGTCAATTTTACCCTCAGAACAAGAGCCAACAACCTGACCATTTCTAACATGGAGGATTTCTAAAATGTGAGGAAAGATGAAATTGCCATTTATTCCATGAATGAAATTGCAAATGGTCTATGAAAAGAGATGCAATTAATCTAACAAAGTGAATTGCAACTAATCTAAGAATGAATTACAACTAATCTATGGAAGAAAATTGCATTTAATCTATGAAAACCAAATGCTCCTAATCTAGAATTCAAATTCTTTTAATCTAGAATGGAAATAGCATTTAAACTAGAAAAGGAATTGCCATTAATCTAAAAAACTTACAAGAATCAAATTGAAATGTTAGACATATAAATGAATCATAAATGAAAGCAATAAATCTTCAATTCCAATTGAAACTAGCCTAATTATGCAAATTTTAAGCTTAAAGCATGAAAGAAATTAAATGCAAATTGACTATAGATTTGATGCTCTCGAAAATCATCCTCCCAAATGAAGAAATGGGGTCCAATTTATAGAAAACCATGGAAAGAGAGTGAAGAGTTTCTTGAAAAGAAACAATTGTCTCTTCATTCTCTTTTGAGACAAAAATGCAAAGATTATTTATTTAAAAGGATGGATTATTACCACATGAGTGACCTTTCACATGGAATTATGGAATTCCTTTTTTGAGGATAATTCACCCAATAATTAAATAACCTTTCAATTCCTTTTATGTATATTAGCTAAAGGGGGTGGAATTGATTTAATTAAAAGCACTTAGGACTTTAGAATTAAATCAATTAATCATAGGGATTTTTAGCTAATAGACTCTGAGAATTTAGGAATTAAATATAATGTCAAATTTATGCAAATTTGGGTTTTCTGCATTTGAAACTCAGTCAATTAAAGTCAATCAGGAGAAGAATTTGCCTAGTACAATAGGACTGGGAAGATGAGAAAATTGAAGGAATGCACCAAAATTGATTAGGATTATAAGGTGCCAATTTTGGGGTGTTACAACTATTACCTCCTTCTTTTTTGAGATCCACTAGCTCAGGTAGGTATTACCTATGTATGATTATTGAATGACAATATCTTTTAAGTGGATTATCTACTTACTAAAATGCTGAAATTTATTTTAATCGATCAACAAGTAAATGACTATGCAAAAGACTATGAATACCTTGATACAAAGCTTAATGACCCATACTAGTATCTTGACAACAACAATTAGTAAGGTAATAAGGATTCTCATCCTTCTTTTTTTAGCTCTTAAGAACCTTAGGAAGGATAACATAGTTTGATTTTCTCTTAAAGGAATCAGTAAACTGAATTGTATTTCTCTAAAACACAATTACTTGAATGGAATGTATATTCAAGTGTGAATGATTTGATAATTTAAAATACTGGTTGGACAATGATCAATTACTTAGCCAACTATAAAATAGTGCCTTAACTGTGGGCTATGAGTCAATATCTGGTATAACTCCACAGTAAGGTGATTAATAAAACATATGCAAACAAAGATAAAATGCCTTACAAATTATCCTCTCTCTACAACTATATCATCAGATCCTTAAACTATTGCTAAGCTCTCTGAAGTCACTTGAAATAATTAATCCTTCCTTGAAGGAGCTTACAAATGACTGCACAACCACCTTATGATCAGTATGCCTAAATGCCTTACAAGTAAACATACAAGAGCAATAACAGTAATAAAAAGAAACAATACAAGATGCAGAAAAGAGATTGTAAATATTTGTATTAATGTCTTAAAGCTTCAAATACACATAGATAGACCAATAATACAAAGGTTCAGAAAAATTGTAGTAGTCTGCCTTGTAATATATTTCATTAATTTTCAAATTCCAACTTCCAACCTCTTTTTACAAAATGATAGAAGAGAACCATTTATAGGCCTAAACCATCTTGGAATCCTTAAGATAAGGATGCTACAAGATTTGGATGGTTTTAGAAAACCTAAACCTAAAAATGCAGAAAAGACAAAAGACAAGAATGGACCAAGCGGTGGGAGGACAAGAATGAAGAATGAAATCTGATTTCCTCCTTTGTCTTCTTCTGAATTTTTTCACCTTTATCTGTATGTGTTCAAAATAGCATCTTATAGTCAAAATATGATTTAGTGACCGCCAATACAGGCTAACTACACTAATCATTTGAAGATTTCTAACCTCCATGTGCTTGAAGAGAAGGCACCAAGTGTCTCTCTACTCTTCATCAATGACATCAATGTCCTCTGCAACAACTTTCTTCTTTTTTGGCTTGGTCAGTGTGTCTCATGTTACTACATCATCTTTAGCAGGCCAATTAAAGCTCTTTATACTTTCTAGTTGTGCCTTCTGCCTATTCCATCGAAAATTTGTTATACTCTTGGCATCTGTTAGAAATTTATTGATGTTAGTCTCAGCCTTAAAGGCTTCATCCAAAATCTTGTTGTAACATTCCATATTCAGCTATGCATTGTTAGTAATAAATTCCCCTTTCTTAGGCAATTTTCCATCAAACTCTACATTCCATGGATCCAAGGCCTTGATCTGACTATCTTCTCCCTTGATTGGAGGAATAAATCTGTTGAAATCTAATCCAAAAAGATTCATTCTAGCCTCAATCTGATTTAACTTGCCCTTGAAGAAAGGCAAAGTTACATTTATCTTCTCAATTTCATCACCAACCTCAGTGACTATCTCTGGGAGATCATTCATGTGTTGTTGTAGAGATGCCAACCTTTCAAATAATTGAGTCCTACTAGACCATGTTGCAAAGTAGGGGTTTAAAGTAGAAATATAACTTGTCCCCTCAGCATACAAAATATGAAGCTTATTATATGCATTCAAAATAAGATCAAATTTTTCCTTTAATATGTAAATCCTATGTTGAAAAATACTCATTAGTGATCCAATGACAATCTCATTATGCTCCATGATCTACTCCTCTATTTTAGCATTTTCCCCTATTATTTCTATTTGGACTTCCTCATGTGCAACCTCCTTTGGTGATGGTGGGATAACCTCAGGCTTCTTCATTAATTGTTGAATCAAATCCTTAATTTCTTTCTCTAAAGCATGAATTTTTTTCTGACACAGTTCTCTATCTTTCACAATGGCACTGTTCTCTTCTATCAAAGTGTTATATCTCTATGATATTTGTTTTTTTTTAGCCACATTTAATTGAGAAAAATGTGACAACACCTGTGAGATCTCCATATCATTTGTATTATTTACTAACCATACCATCTGACTACCCACCATGTTCTCTTGAATATTCAATAAGGCTGGCTTCTGATCTTTAGGAGCTAAACTCCACATTACAACAGCCTGGGATTTTGGATTATAACCAAATCCCTTTATCAGTTCTCTAACGTAGACTTCTGATGACAATTTGAAATTTGGTTGTTTCCTTATCTGATCAATAATAAATGTTGAGGCTAAATCCTAGCCCTCAACAAGTAACTTCCCACTGGATTTAACCAGTTTCCTTTCTTCCTCTGGAGATATTTCCTTTGTCTCAGGATCATAATCATGTATAGCCTGTAAGGCTTCTATTGTTACTGGCTATCCCCCATCCAATTGAAGTTGTTCTCCAACTTCTTGCTACTTATTCCTTCTTAAGAAATATTGAAATTCCTTTGTTTTAATGAGATTATCATCATCCAACAATTGTTGCTGATGAATTATTATTTCATCAATACATGTTCTAAGAGGTAATTCAATATTATCCTCTTCATCTTGTTGCAACTTTTTTCCTTTTCTAATCTCCTTCCTCAACTGATGATCATATGGCCTATTTCCAAAAATCAGAGCACCGACTTTATCTTTTTTCTTCTCTCTTCTTACACAAATTAATGCATGAGAAGTCTCTCCAAGTTCAACTTTTTTCCTTTTGAGAGGAGGCTTATTGGTAACCTCAGTTTTTGAGACCTCTGTTAGGTCAATAATATTCTCATCTCCTGCATGCTTTTCTTCTACTGCCCAATTAACTGGATGGGCAATGGGTGAGGGGTAACCTTCATCACTATCATCATCATACTCTAACTCAGAATGCTTTGGTTTACCCTTCTCAGGAATTACTAATGCATCCTCTAGTTGATTACACAAGAAAGTGTGTGAATCAAGCATACCCTCTATTCTCTTTAAATAGGGTAAATCAGGGAAAAGTCCTCCAAAAGACAATCTATTCCTCTTGACGTGCCTTTCCAGGTCCATTAATTCTTCAATTTTATTTTCTCTTGAGATCACTTCCTCATCCTCAATAATATTTCTTATGGCATCTTCTTCTATGCACTCTTCATGCCCATAAGTTTAAGGAATAGTTGGGGTGAGAAGCTTCTTGGCACTTGCAATGAATCCCTCTGTATCAACGTACCTACACAATGTTGCACCCATCCTACAATGACTTAGCCAATTATGTACTAAATCTCTGGCTCTCTTTCCAATAGTAAATTGATACACTTTAAACCGTCTGGGAGTGAATGTCCCTTTTCTATGAGGAGCCATATGCTCCTTGTCTGTCAACATAAGCTGCCATATGAACTTCATTGCTGCAATTATGGAAAAGAACATGAAATGGCAATATGTGGGGTGGATGTGAACATCCATATACTCTGATTATAGTAAAATTTTTCTCAAAGTAGAAATCTCCCCAGTTGTGATCTCCAGGCCACTTGTCTAGATACTCACAAGGCCCCAACAATTGCAGAAACTTGGCTGGTAATCTAGTCTTATTTACTCCCAAACACTGCAATAATGGATAGACTATACAATTTTCAAATGCACAGAACTAACAATCCTTTGCAGTATAATTCCAAATTCTTATCCAAAATTGAATAAGGTTGTGCTGACCTTGGTGCACTCTTTGTGGTCTCAAATTATTGAAATCCATAAAAGAGTAGTTGAAATACATTATCAAATGGATTAGGATGGAATAATGTAAAAATTTGGGATCCTTTTCTTTTTTCTGGATAGCCACAAACCCTTCATGCATTCTATCAATTAGATATTTAATATAATCATAGGTAGTGTTTGCATGGACATCCTGCAAGTCTAGGGTAATCATTAGGACATCTACAATAATTATTTATGAACCCCTGTCCCTTCCTAAAACTCTACAGAGTGCATAAGCAATGTATTTGATATAGTTATTTAAATCCTTATAAGCATAAGGAGCAAGTCCTGGAATGGGGGCTATATAATTCTTTATTTGCATAGGAATATGTCTTTGTACTATACTTTTAACTACCCTTGCCTATTTCTCATACCTAACTTCTAGTTTCTTCAAGTAAATCTCTGTTGACATAGGGTAGTAGAGGTTGAAGGCTTTCATAAATGAGTTTCTATTTAAGGCCACTAATATAGTGTCATCATTCCTCTTAATTGTTTTAGAAAGAGCATCATAGATATTTTTTAGAGCTAAAACAAGATATGTATCTATGAATACCTCAGGCGCAATTAACTTGTCTAACCCACATGTCCAAGGGTTGGACATGGGTATAGCTTCTTCAAAATTCTTATAAGAATAGTTAAAAAGAGAGTAACTTGATGAACCGAGAGTTTTGGCATCTCGGATGTATGATAGGTCATCACTCAAGATATCATCCTTCACCTTCTTGTTCTATGTCGATCTTGGCAACAATGTCAGGAATTCATCTGAAATTTTTCTTTTTCCCCATGTCTTCACTCTTCCTACTAGTGGAAGCTACACTTACTGCTCTACTCATTTTTGGCTGCTTACTTTTATCACAACCTTTCTTACCAATATTGAAACAAAACTATTCACTGGAAACCCTTATTGTAATGCACTAAAAACAATCTAGGCTCTGAAAATAAACCAAATTCCCTAAATTCTAAACTAGAAACCTTAATTTCTTGATCTCTCAAAAGATGGAAACTCTCAAATTTCACAACACTGATAACTTGGAAATTTCTTCACTCTGGATTCTAAAAACAAGATAAATGAAAGTGAATCACAACATCATCTATTTATGGTAAAGAATGATCAAAATACACAGCTCATAATTGGGTAATCTCATCATTTTTGTCTTCAATTCAGCATACTGTGACATCAGTACTTTCCTAGTCGTACCCTTCGATTATGACAGGAAATCAAATTCAAATGAGTGCAGAATTGATGAAAATTCCTATTAAATTTGACAAGAGGTAAATTATGTTCTAATTGGTTGACCCTCAGACACCTCAGCTACCTTTCCAAGCTGTCATAACTTTTTTGCATCCTTATTGGCTGATGACTTTTCCACTTTGGCGCGTTAGGAACTGTATTTATTTTACCATGGCTTAACTTTCACTTTTCCTTATTAGCGACCCTGCAACTACCACTTATCTCCATGTCACTGAGAAATATCCTTAACTATGATCTCTTTTTGAGACTTGGCGACAACAAGTACTATTAACTTATGTTCATCCTCTGATTACCTTATGGCGACCTTACGACTGTGAAAAGCTAAGTTATCGAAAGATTTCCTTCACTTTGGGTTTATTCTGAGACTATGCAATCACCGTTGATTTGTTTTTGATCAGACACCTTTGCCAAGTCTTATAATCTTTTGATATGACTGTAAATTGTTCTGAGACTTCGCGCCATAAGATTTATATCTTTTCATTTACATTTTAATTCTTTCTGGAGACTACATGACTAGATCTTGTCTCATTATCGCTGAATAATTTTCACTTTACCAAATTCATCAAGAGACTCTCTGACTACCATTGATGTTTCTTTTTTCACCATCTAGCGGCCAATATTAAGTCTTATAATAATTATATCAAACCCTAATTTTTTCTGAGACTTGGCGACATACTCATTGTCTCATAATCACTGAATAACTTTATTGTATTAAAAATCAATCAGAGACTATATGAATATACCTTTAATCTTTATGATACTTAGCCACGTGTCTCATTTATTATTCCTTGCCTCATGATCACTAAATAACTATTGAATTTTCAAATTTCATAAGTGACTTCACGCTATCCATTGGATCTTACTTTAATCTGACGGCTGTCTCCAAGTCTCGCAATCTTTTTCTTAACTCATCTTCTATTCTGAGACTTAGCGACAACACTTGTTTTAAATTGACTATCAACCTGGGTTAATTCAGAGACTTGGTGACCAAAGAAAACTCAATGTCACTACATGATTTACTAACCTCAGATTTTATTAGGAGACTTTCTGACTGTCATTGGATTTAAACTGAGATGAATGATTGTTGCTACATCTCATGATCTTTCGCTTAACTCACTTTTTATTACGAGACCTAATGAAAACAAAGAAACCTTTAATATTTTAGCTTAAAACATACCCTGAGTTATATCTGGAGAGAATGTGACTGAGAGAACTTGAAGTCGCAAGATAAAATCATTAACCCTGATCTTATTCAAAGACTATCCGACCATCGTTGATCTTTCTTTTAGATGGACGGTTTGTGCTAAGTCTCTTAATCATTTAAGCATATTCCTTTTCATTGAGAGATAGCGCAAAAAAGGCAATTTGCTGAGTCTCATAACCATATGGAATATTCTCTTTCTTTCATGAGACTAGGCGACCAACATATTATCACATGCATATTTCTAGGACTTAAGTGCTAGAAAGTAACTTCAAAATAGAACCCGTTTAAGAAATTCAGGGCTTTTTTGCATTTTTGTACAGACATGACCTAAGGATTTAGGGTTTTAAACATTTTCAACTAGGT
Source organism: Thuja plicata (assembly GCA_018584345.1). NCBI lineage: Eukaryota > Viridiplantae > Streptophyta > Pinopsida > Cupressales > Cupressaceae > Thuja > Thuja plicata. The sequence goes on from MU224035.1 coordinate 314,354, forward strand.
TTTGAGCTAAAACATTTAAATGCAGAGGTATATAAGAAATTTATACTATGACTTCAAACTTTCTGAGCATTAGAGAGACAGGAAAATTAAAAATTTTACAGGGCAAACTCAAAATAGGAAATACAACCTACAGGATGAATACTTTAATGATAGATAATGTTATGGAATTTTCATTCATCTATCCCTCTTTGTGAGTTTTTTCCTTAGAATTTTTTGGCTTCTACTTGGAACCTTCTTCAGTTAATGTTATACAAACTTTCGCCTTATTAGAATAGTGTTTTCTTGGTGTCATCTTTCTGCACCTTGCATCTATGAGTAGGAATTAAATAGGTTTACCTCAAAGGTAGGATGAGTTTGATGGATTTCTTGGAAGGATAGCAGAGGGATCTCAACTGGGTATCTCTCTAATTCTACTTTTGAGACCTCCATCTTACTGAGTTTTACCTAAAAGTTTAATCTGCAAGTTGCTGCCTCTAAGATGCACAATCATTTACCACCTATGCAGGTCTGGGCTCCACCTGCGTAGCTTTAGTGACCACCTACATAGGAGGAATGCCCAAGTGCACAATTCATGACCACCTACACAGCTTGGACCCCCACCTGCATAGCTTGAGGCCCCATCTGTGCAGCTTCAGACCCCACCTACGTAAAACCTTTCCAGGCTGATTTTTAGGGTTTTCGAAAGGGTTTAGGGTTTGTTTTTTAAATAAATTATGTATTATTTCATGTAATATGGTTTTAATGTCATTAATTATTCATTTTGGTTCCTCCTTATACATTTTGAGGCATTTTGGATGCATAAGAGCTAGGTCAGTCTGTTGGTCTCAGTCCGATTTTAGGCTTAGGGTGAAACATAAAATGTAAAATTTAAGTATAAGCTACATAGTCTTAATTCCTTATACTTTAAGTTAAATTTTATATAATACCTTCTAGGATGTTTGAGAGTGGTTTCATCCTGTTAGGAATTCAAATAAAGATTCTAGATTTTGAAGGTTTTAGGAAATTTCAGACTTAGCCAAATTTCGGGAATCAGCATGTTTTGTGCAATATGATCTTGTTATGATGTTTTTTGGTTTGAGTAGGTACCAAAAGGAACTGGTTATATTTTTTTTTATAATACTTTATGTTGGTGCATTTTGATGTCTTCTTATGTTTTATTTACAATCTTCAATGCCAGATTAGGGTTTAGGACTCTTTGGTGGACTAGGGTCAATCAGTGATCCCCTAAACCTAATCCTAGGTTACTATGATGTTATAATTTATGTTTTTATGAGTTTCATGATTTTATTGAGTTGTTGAGAATCCCTTTTGATGTATTTTATGTAATGTGGTTGTGTTATATCTATCTGTGTACTCGATTGCAATTTAGGGTTGTCCAAAGGATTCAAGACAACTAGGGCTTTCCCAAACCCAATCGTTTGATGTTGTAAACACTTGTGTACCTATAGTAATTATATTTATGTGCATTGGTGATGTTTTTTAGAGGTAGGGAACCTAAGAAAACTAGGTGAGTGGCTCACAGTGAGGGGTCGGGGCCCTAAGTGGCTAGTACCAGGGTAACCCATTGGTGAGTTGTTTAATCAAGTGAAAACATTAATAAATTATGGGAAGGGTACTAAAAATTAACTAAGATAAGCCTTACCCATGTCGGTAGTGCTAGTATAGGATACAGATGGGAGTGAGACAAGGTGTTATTGTGATAGCACAATCAAACAGTCTCATCCCTATGAGAGATGTTTGGGTCGGCATGTGCCTACTTGAGGGTCAGGGCCCAGAGTGGCTTACCAGGGTAACTCAAGGGGTGAAGGCTATGTGATGAAACTCACCTAGCTTGTGGCTTAGAGTTCCTACCAATGTGATTGTGTCATTTTTGGTCCTTGTGATCTTCTTGTGTTTTCAGTTGTGTGATGTTTTGGGAAGGTCTATCATCACCTTAGGAGTATCCTAGTTGTTACCTTCTTTGGTGGACCTTGGTCTCTGTCTCCTAGCATGAGGGAGTGGATTCTTTTTGGATCCACATGGTTGGGTGGTTAATCTTTTTTTTATCGAGGTACTGTTTGTGGTCAGATGGATGTTCTTGGCTTCTTTTCCTTCTAGATTATCAGTTTTGAAGACTTCTTATTGTATATATAAAGATGTACTTATGCATGTGCACTCTTGTAATAGAAATATCTTGTAAATCATTAGATCTGATGATATGATGTATATCAATGTAATTCAAAACAATGTATAAGGGAATGGGTAGATCTAGGTAAAAGGAAAGGGAAAATATTGTATGTTATCAATATGAAAAGATAATGGTTAAGGGTATTTATTCATGTATCTTTTATTAATTTTAGGTATCCAAGAAATGATCTTATACTTAGTAAGAAATAATGTATTTATGAATGATTGTGATATCTCTAAATGTAAAGTTGTAGAAAACTATTATGAATTGATGAATCAATGAGTAAGATAGCTATAGAAATAAATATTGGATTATGATTACTATGTACCTCAAATGCGTATGGAATAATAAAGTAAATAGGGCATTTCTTATCTATAAAATGTTTATCTCTCACCTAAATGATTAAATGAATATCATAGATAATGACGTCAGTTTAGTAAAGGATAACTCACATAGTTACATGTTAAAAGTAAAGGAATGAATTGGTAAAATTTTATTAATCAATCAATGCCTTAATGGATAAATTAATAGATTAGATTATTTTTCTTGAATAGTGGTGTTAGGGAACCTAAGAGGACTTAGATTAGTTGGGATAATTTTCAAAAAATATATATTCACATCTCTTAGTAGTTAGTTGGCTTGTCCTCCTGGGTTCCCTGGCGGGGCGTGATAGTGCACAACTTCTAAATCAAGGTTATAGCTTATGAATTTATTAGGTCTACTGTGCTTACCAGTTTAGATAGCTTCACCTTTTGTAGTGCCACTTCTTGGCTTACCTTCTTAGCTAACTTGAATTCATATTTCTTTTCAATTCTAGCCTCCATAGCCTTCTTAGCATCTATGTTCTGAGATGTGATGGCATCAGTGAGAAACACTAACTGATCAACCATGGGGGTTGTTTCATCAACATCTATATCAAGTAAATTTGCTGAAGGATTCCTCGTGCAACTTCAAGTACCTTTGCTTCCTTGGTGGCTTTTCTCAACTTGTTCTACATGGCTTTCCTTTCACAAAGTCTTTTATACTTTGTTAACTTAGTAGAATCTAATTTTCTAGGATCACATACTAGAATCTCAATAATTTCATCCAGAGTAACTGGATTCTTATTCTTTCTCTTCTTCTTCCTTGAGATTTGTGTAGAAACAGATGTATGAACTACCATTGCTAGTTTGTTTGTCTTCTCTAAGGTGCTTGGTGAAGGATTTGAAGATGAAACCTCTTGTCCCTTATGCTTGGGGTTCACTTGTCAGTTAGGTGAAGAAGTATCTCCATCAACCTTGGGTGTTTCAACAGATTTTTCTTCATTTTTCTTCTATTATTCATCTATCTTTACTTCTTCACTCTTCTCCTTCTACTTGTCCTCTTCTACTTTTTGTGCATCTTCTTTATTCTGATCAGTAGACTTGTCTTCTTGATCATTGGTTGTAGCTTGATCTGCAGTTGTATCCTTTGGTTCATCTGTGGTATCCTTTGTCTCAGGAGTCAGCATCACCCTTGTCTTCAGGCATGCTTGTATCTGTTGTAGATTCTTCATTTCCTTCTAGTGGATTGGTGGCCTTCATCAATACTGGCATATTATTTTGTGTGCCCACATGTGTTACATCTATAATGGTGTCCTTCTCATCGGTTTGAGCTTGTTGAGTAGTGACATCTTCATATTTTTATATTTGATCTGTAGGGTCCAGACCTGTGATGTCAATAATGGAAGTGTCTGGCCATATTTCATCAGAAACATCCATGTTCTTATTCCCTTGTGTCTACAATTATTGTTGCTTTTTTTTCCTTGAGAGATATGAAAATGACATCTTCTTTCTATGGATCTTTATCAGTCATAATGAGTGATGTCTTGAATTTCAAGATCATCCTTGACTTTGTCTAAGTCAATGGGCTCATTATTATCTACATTATCCAAAGAAATGTGCTTAGGACTTGCTTTATGTTTATTCTCCTCTACATAAGGTGTGTAAGTGAGAAGTAATTGATTCTCACAACTTGTTGACTCTGTAGGTAGATCTAGGATTTGTCTCCATTTGGCCTTGGTCATGTTGTCCAACTCTATAAATTTATCCTCTAGCACTTTGTAAGATCTTATCTTTGCTACAAATTTACTTGAGTGCTTTTTCATTATTATTTTTATCTCTTCCATCTTTGATTTGGGAGGCATGAGTGTGACAAGTACCCTCTCCCTTGCTTCCTTTTATATGTGTAAACCATATGACCATTGTTGTGAAATTCTATCACCCAGTTCTTTGGGTATTTGACCTGCAATTTCTACTGGTACATATTTGAACTTGACCATTGCCCTGATTATTGCATCTTGTATTTTATGTTGATCCTCTGGCTCAATTTTTTCCCACTATCTAATTTTCCTATCAGTCATTGTACCGGTTGTAGCAATTGAATCAACAATTTCATCCATTGTTCTAGGGGCTGATCTTTTCTTCTCTACATCAGGCTCATCCCCTTTTGAATCTTCTATGTTAGCTTTGGTCTTGACCAGTCTTTTCCTCCTTTTGGTAGGTGTTTGTTTCACAATTTTCTTCTTTGTTTGTTGCTTCCTCTTATAGGTCCTCACTTGACCTTTCTTGAGAGGTGTAGTGGCTTTTACAGTTTGACTTCTTATTCTTTGAGCCACTATGGTCCTTAGTTTCTTTGTAGGATGTGGAGGTGTGTCAGATTTAGTGGCCTCAGAATCTGATTCTTTCTCATGTTTCTCTTCACCGATGGTACCATATTCCTCAGTTTCATCTATTTTTTCTTTCTCCTCCTCATTGATCGACAACATCTTTTCAAAATTCTTCACCATCTTGTTTTTCTTGTTGACAGTCTTCTTGATTACTAGGCCTCATTTTATCTTGGACTTGGCCTCTTCATATGTCCAAAATCTTGGTTTATTGTTGTCATGTGGTTCATTCATTAATGCATCAATTGGATTTGTAGCTTGATCTATGTTAATCTCATAGTCAAGAGGTGCTAACCAGGCTGTCCTTGGTAGAACTGGTTTAATGTGAGTGAAAACTGAATCCACCATAAAACATAATTCATCCCTATGTTTTTCAATCAATTTTTCATGGATCCTCACTCTCTCCATCATCTTTTCCTTGAAGTCAAGGAAGTATTCAGTCATTACTGAGTCAAAGTTGTCACCTAGTGACTTGATAAGGTCACTAATCTCCAATGTGACTGGCTTGGTGGTGTCCCACTCTACTTTGTCAACTAAAGGAAAGTGTTCTTGATAGTAAAATAATATACACATGATAAGTGAACCAAACTTACATGTGTTTGTCTTTGCAGACCTGATTTTTGTCATATTCTCATCAAGTTGCTTTAATAGGATCTCACATAGATCCATCTATATTCCCTTTGTGACAATCTTGTAGGCTATGCTTACTTTTGTTGATGTTATATTGTTTATCATGCTTGCTTGGAAGATTTTGTAACCTATCACACATCCACCGAACCTCAGTTCCTCATCGGTGATGGTGTTCACCTTAAGTCCTCTATTATCCCACACAACATTGGTGAGTTTTTCAACTTCTAGCTGAGAGGGATGCTTATGTGCCTTAGGTTTGTTAGTTATGGGGTAACCTATTACAGCATGTAACACATCCTTTGTGATCTCCTTAGGTTCATCCAACCATAACTTCTGGTCGTGCATTCTACTCAAAACTAACCTAATCCAGTCAATTTTGAAAACCCTCAGGAAATATAGGGAATTTGTTATCCCTTTTACCTGTAAGTGTTTGTGTTCTTCCTTCAGATTCCCTTATTCATCACACAGCTTCTTATAAGCTTGATCTATCTCCAGATCACCTCTCTCAGTGATCTTGTAGTGAATGTAGGACCTAACATCTTCTATCAGCAAAACCCTAGGTGGAATTTTCAAAAATGTGCCAGAATCATCAAGTTGCGATGAAATATTTGAGCATATCTTGTACTTAGGTTCCATACAAGTATTGTTCTTTATCATCTTAACGACGTTCTTCTTATCATTCTTCAATTTTATGGTTCTTGAAGTGGTTGCCGTCATATTTTGAATTTAGGGCTTTTCTAAAAATAACAACAGAGTTCTTCAGCATGCTCGGTACTTACTTTTATCCATTTGGCTAGTGAGTAATCTATTTGGAGTGCATTGGATCGATTCGAGGTCACTCTGCTATCTTCTCTATTTTTGCTCTATATTTGCTTTGCTCTTTCTTCTCAAATTGTGTGTGCAGAATGAAGTGCTCCCGTCGATTATTTATAGACTTTTTCCCTAAGTCTATCATAAATGCTCAACAATTCATTGGTTCATGAAGACAAAGTTCATCGGGAAGACTCTGAAAATAATATTGTCAGTGTTGACAGGATGCTCAAAATGGGTGTTAAGATTGTTGATTTCACCAACGAATCTCGATGTAGTGTCAAGACAACTTGGTGACTTTTCTTCCTTACCAATGGGTGTCGCGTTACATTAGCAACTTAGCCCTTTCAGGTGTTGACCGACAATTCTCGATAAGTGTAGACAGCTCATTCTTTATATTCATCGATGATTTTCGGTATGTGTTTACTAGCGGGGTTGATTTCTCATAATTGTAACAAGTAACATAATATGCATCTTTATTCATGCATATTTTGACTATCTATCAATTTTTTTAATGGAACTGATGCAAAATATGACTTGGCGTAGTGCAGTTCCATACTTACTTGTTCATCTTTATGTGGGGGTGGTGATGTCACAAGATCCATGGCATGAGGTGTCACCTATTGCATTGCTTGGTCTAGCTTCTTCAGTGGTTGAAGCTTTCCTCCACATTTTCTTTCCCATTTTCTTGATGTCTTCAATGGTGTTACCATTTGCAAAAGTGGTGGTTTCTGATATTAGGTCTCTGCAGTCCTTCTTTAGATATCCAACCTTATGACAGTGTAAACATGTCATTCTCGGGTTGGTCCAGCTTCTAGACCTTTTTGTCCATGTTCTCATACAGTTTGCAGAAATGTGACCATATCTGCCACATGTTGTGTAGTTTATCCATGTATTGTAGTCCCAAACATATGAATTACCGAATCTTCTCGGTTTATACACATTTTCTTCATTTTTAGGTTTCCATGCTTAAATTTTCTTCTTCCTACATTACAGAGATGTGTGCCCATGCATTTTGTAGGTGGGACAATACTTGTCCATATAGGTTTCCTTCTTTGGTACTTTTACCTTTTATTTACATTCATATGCTTTATGTCCTTTCTTTATGCAATTATAACAATATCCTATGAATGTAAATGTGGATTTAGGAATACCTTTTTCTTTACTCCTACAGACATTTGAGGTGTGGCCTTGTTTTCCATAGTGATTGCATGTTGGCTTCCTTGATCTAGGATTGGTGTAGGCATCTTTTGGATCAGCTTCATTTGATAACTCTCCATGCTCCGTGTACCCTAGTCCAGTGTTGGTGTTGGGTCTTCTTTATGCATTCAAGAATTCATCCATCCTTTTTGTACTCTCTTTAGCTCTCTTAATCATGTCATTATGATATTGTAGAATTCTAGCCTCATGCTTTAGTTTTTCATTCACTTCTCTTAGCCTACCGATAATCTATATTCTTTCAATGAGTTCCACATTGATTCTATTTGCTTCTTGACTCATAAGAATAATCTGATTAGTTACCTCATGGTGATGCTCAATAAGTCTTTGTATCTCACACTCCTTTTCTTGTAGCTTTTATGTTATCTTTCTTCTATCATCAATAGCTAGAGTTCTTTCTTGTTTATCTTGCCTTGCATTGTTCATGACATCAATCATTCTTACCATCTATATCTCCTGAATCGATTTGTAGAGATTTGACTTGTCCAGCTAGATGTAGATTGATTTCAATTAGGCTTGTGATGCTTTCTTCTGATGTATCTGATACCTTGCTTGTATTTGATCCTAAAGACTCAAAAAAATCTATAATCTCTTCCTCAAGATAATTTTTCTCATTATAGCAAGAAGCCATGTTCTTTCTATCATCCAACAGTTGTCTCATACTGATTCTAGCTTCTTTATACTATTCATAGAACATCTGAATTTCAAGCTTTTTATTCTCAATATTTTTATCAAGTTTTTACTTCTCCATTGTATGATCTTTTCTCTTAAGCCTTTAAGCTTTCCAAGAAGAGACTCAACTCTGATACCAATTATTGGGATTAATGGGAAGTAGTAGTGAGAGGGCAGGGGTGAATCAGTACCTCTAAAACTTTTAACACTTTTCACCTTTCTTCATTAGTAATCAATCTTTACTGTATTACCAACCATATATGATGTTCTTTCTTATGCATGTATTATTAATTCATAAACTTAATTGCATGCAACATTCATAGAAACATTCATGAAAGTAATAGACAAATAACACAAGCTATGATATCGTAGAAAACTCTTGTTAGGAAGTAAAAACTGTGGTGGGGATGGCACCCATAAAACTTCACTATCTGCAGAATAGAAGGGAGTCGGTAAAGGTTTACAATTGATCACTTTTGATGATCTACCCTATTAGGAGTATTAATGTGGAGACCTATTAGGATCTACTCTATTAAGATCTTTTAACAACACTAATGAAGTGTGCACTCAGTTAAGAGATTTACAATAGGATTGTTAAGTCCACCTTCCTTGAAAGGATTTCTTAAGTGGACCCCACTTGTTAGAATGTGTACAATATGTTTTACCTGACTGTATGCAATCTATAATTTTTGATTATAGATCCAATAAATCTCACAGTATATGAATATCACCTATAGTGATTGATTAATATATTTTCCTACTTGTCGGTAGCTTCTGTTTTGTTCTTGACAACCGATTTGATCTTTGTCTGTGATGTTGCATGAATTATCTAGTCTGATCCTTAGATGCTCTCAGTGGCTACAATCATCATCAAAAAAAAATTTCATAATTGATTGAGCATCTATTTATACAAGTATTTGACCTATTTTAGAATCACGCATTACAATGTTAACTGTAGATCCAAGGTATACAACTTGACATTGATCTTTTAGTTTGCATGTTTTAAAATAGTCAAACTGATAAAAACAATAATAATTACATTGCTTTCTCCGCACGTAATGGATTTAAAACAAATCAAGATAAATATAAAACTTCAGTGATTTATCTGACATGGAAAGTCAGATCCACTTTTTGCGGGATGTAACTGACTGTCGGTTCTTGATCATCGGTGTGTACTGAAAGTATGTCGATGTTCGTTCATTGAAATTATTTTCAGGTTCAAGTTCCACTCTTGATAGTATCTTTAGGTTTCACTATTGGTTATTCATTGGGTTCCCTTGTCCCTTTTGTCATCGGGTAACACTGAATAGTGTTTTTCAGGATGCTTTGTACTTGGCAGTATCGCTAACATTGGCGTCAGGTAGTGTTGTGCCCTGTCTATCAGTGTAGTATAGAATGATAGTGTTTATCATGTTTTTCCTTGCATATACTAATGGAAAAATATAATTTCTTCAGATCTAGCCCTCTTTCATCCGTGTGAAGTAGGACGACCTGATTGACTCTGTAAAAAAAACATCATAGTTTCAAAATCATACTCTAATGTACATGGATTCATATTTAGAACTATTCAAAATAATCTAAAATATTATAATAAAATTTATATAAATTAAACATGAACATATTTTACCATGTCATTCTTCATATCTGGTACACTACCCTAGTGAACATCATGACCTGTCTCATGGTGTTGTACCTCTTGGGACTCTGTCTGCATAAATGATTAACACCAAAACTATTAAAAATGTTATGGAATTTATTTTAATAAAATCTATATATAAATTAAACATGAAAAAATTACTGTCATTCTGCATATCTGGTACACTATCCTGGTGAACATCACGACCTGTCTCACACTATTGTCCCTCTTGGGACTCTGTCTGTAGTGTTGACCAACACCAAAATTATTAAAAATGATATAAAATATTTTCATAAATAATTCAATATGAATAAATAAATTAAAATTTCAATATCAACATTCATGTCAGGTCGTAGTCCCTCTTGCGACTAAATTTGTGTGGAATGATCAATAGCACCAGTATCACTAACATTTTCATGTACAAAGTCAAACAATTATTATATAACAACATACTCATATATGTTGTCAAGGGTCAAATATTTTATCTAAACCTAATATTTAAGATGTAGAAATAAAACCTAAAAATATATCTCTAGTCCTGATGCACCTAGATTAGCCACATGTGCATTGACACCAATCCTGATGGTCGTATCAACCTAAACATGTGTACAATTAATATGTATACATGTTGATAATTTTTTGATATAAAAATCATTTAAATTTCATGATAATAAATTACCTTGGGTGGGTCTGCATCTAGTACATCTAACAGTGGTGGATCAGTGGACATTGTGTGTGGTGGATTCCCCATATTTAACAATGGTAAAATATTTTTAGATTTAACAAGTTAATTTAGAAACAATTTAGAAATTTAGTTCAATTGAACTATAATTATACCCCATGAGATGTGCCAGCTACAAAAGACATTGAGGAAAATTTAATCCTATCCAAACAAGATCTTGACGCCCCTATACCTATAGTATGTAAACAAGAACATGTACACGCAATTTCCATTTTAATTAATTTATATTTTCCACATGTACTAAAAAAAATTCAAAATTGTGCATGTGTTGAAATTAAATATATAAATATAAGTCACATATATGTACCTATGGATCCTATCGATTGAGGGGATGATGTTCAACACAAAGGAAATCCATATATGAGCCAAGATCATCAGATGCTCCCTATGTAGTACCCTCATCCTGTGTGGGATCATAACACATATCATGGAAACTAGTGCACAGGTGAGGCTCTATTGTACATGTCATCATCTCTAAGACTAGTGGTCAACTAACTCAATGATCTTAAGGCTAAGACTATGGTATGCTCATAAAATGGTGTAGGTACAATAGCTAGGGGAGGATCCAAAAGAGGTGCAGTTAGCAAAGGTCTCGCAGGGTCAAATTTTTCCCCTGGCCTATTCTGGGGCATGCCCTTTCCAACCCCATGGAAATATTTAATGTCAAAATAGTTGGGTTTCAAACCCAACACGAACTCACAATATACATTTTTAAAAAAATACAAATGCACTTCTTGGTTTGCATGGGGGGGTGATGAAAACACATCCACCAACAGCTCCAAAAATTTTACACTATTCCTCGATGGACACACCACCTCATTGATATAAGTTTTTTATTTTTTAATTGATTTCCTATTTTTGGGTCCCTAAAATATGGATATATTGTGTCCTTGGTAATTTTCATCCCATTTATTTGTTTATATGTGAGGCTATCAGCATAATATTGCCTCCTCTCATCTCTCTAGGCATGGTGCCTATCAAGGTCACCATCAATAGATTTCACTGAATCTAAAATATTATGCATGGTGCCTATAAAGTGCACAACATGGGGAGGACAAAGGGCTGATTTTGGAGGTGATTAATGTGGTCCATGATAGATTTTATGTTTTCATCAATTCTCTTTTTATAGAGAACCTGATCTCTATCATCTTGTGGTGGGGATAAGGGTGGGGG
>MU224035.1:326113-340271 GCA_018584345.1 Thuja plicata
GGAGGTGGAGGTGGGGGTGTGTCTCCTGGGTGAAGATTAACTAAGTCATTAATGTAAAATTCATTAATGACAATATATATAAATCAATTTGCATTGAGTATTTGATTTAAAATTGAATTAAATTAAACATATATACATATATATAATTGAAACATTTGTAAAACTTAAAAACAATGTAATCTAATCTATCAAACATGTACATAATGTAATATAATCTTTAAAACACATTTGTACATGTACATAATCTATCTAAAATAATCTAATCCAATCTTAATCTTAATATATCTAAAATAATCTAATCCAATCTCAATATATTATGTCTCATATGGGTCCTAATATGTTTTAATGGATCCTAATGGGTCCTAATATGTCTAAATAGGTCTTAAGGGGCCCTAAGACCACTTAAGAATCATTTGGACACATTAGGACCCATTAAGACACATTAAGACCCATTAGAACACATTAGGTCCCTAATGGAGACCTAATGTGTTCTAACAGGTCTTAACGGGTCTTAATGTGTAATAAATGTGTTATAATGGGTCGTAATGTGTCGTAATGGGTTCTAATGTATCCCAATGGGTCTTAATTGGTCCTAATGGGTTCTAATGTATCCCAATGGGCCTTAAGTGGTCCAAGGACCAATTAAGACCCATTGGGACACATTAGGACCCATTACGACACATTAAGACCCATTAGAACACATTAGGTCCCTAATGTGTTCTATGAGGTCTTAAGGGGTCTTAATGTGTACTAATTAGTTATAATGGGTCTTAATGTGTCATATGGGTCCTAATATGTCCAACTAGGTCTTAAGGGGTCCTAGGACCACTTAAGACTCATTGGGACACATTAGGACCCATTTTGACACATTAAGACTCATTAGAATAGATTAGGTTCCCTAATGGGGACCTAATGTGTTCTAATGGGTCTTAATGTGTTGTAATGGGTACCAATGTGTCCCAATGGGTCTTAAGTGGTCATAGGACCCCTTAAGACCTATTTAGACACATTAGGATCCCTAAGGATACTTATTACACATTTTGACCTCTTAGGACCTATTATGTCTCATAAGGGTCGTAATATGTTTTAATGGATCCTAATGGGACCTAATGTGTTATAATGGGTCTTAATGTGTCGTAATGGGTCCTAATGTGTCCTAATGTGTCCATCCTAGTCTTAAGGGGTCCTAGGACCACTTAAGACCCATTGGGACACATTAGGACCCATTACGACACAGTAAGACCCATTAGAACTAATGTGTACTAATTAGTTCTAATGGGTCTTAATGTGTTGTAATCGGTCCTAATGTGTCCAAATGGGTCTTAAGGGGTCCTAGGACCCCTTAAGACCCGTTTGGACACATTAGAACTGATGACGACACATTAAGACCCATTAGAACACATTAGGTCCCTAATGGGGACCTAATATGTTCTAACAGGTCTTAAGGGGTCTTAATGTGTGTTGATGCTCAAATCAATAGATTGGATTTCCTATGGACTTGCCAATCCAATGTTGGGAAACCCAAGTGATTTAGCCAATTAACAAGGTTTTAACCATGACAAGGCTGAACCTTCTATGATTTTGGCTCTGCAAAACCAAGGTTGGTAGGCCTACACCTTAAGCTTATCCTTCAAGCTTTAAGACTTTTTATAGCAGATAAAGTGTACTTCAAACTTCTTCCTCTCACAATATGGCAAGGTACTTCAAAGAAACTTTAACTGAAAGTAGTGTGTCACAAATGCTAACTGAAATACTTCAATATATCATGAGAGTGTTTGTATATATAAATGTGAATTGAAAAGTACAGATGGATAGAATATCACAAAACTATGAACAATGAGCCAAACAACCATAATCCAATATGCATATATAGACCAGTTCCTTATTCTATAATGGGAAATAGATTCAAAATTATCTCAACCCTATGTACAACCTTAGAGACAATTCACAAGAAACATATCACTTCAAAGGTGTGATTGTAATAGAGAAAATATGGATAGGGTTTAGAACAATGTTGGTTTTCTCATAAAAGTGTCCCTATGCACATATATCCACTTAAATTTAATTGTAATTGATAAGGGGTGTAAATATGGAAATGTTTGTAAAGGAAAATGGAATAAAATACACACCTCCGAAAAAGAACCTCCTGAAAACCCTGTCACACGATCTCATAAATTGTTTCTTTTCGGGACTGAAACTGTGAGATCTACAAAACCCATAAATCAATTTCCAATCTAACACAGTTCCAATTTTGACCCTCAAGTCAATGTCACCATTGACCCAAAATTTCCAATTCTGACCTAGGGTAGAATCAACCTTCGATTCTGACCTAGGCCAGAATTTACCTCTAAAATCTATGACAAAAAATATGTTTTGGAATCCTAATAGTTTTCTGAAAAGGGTATCTGAATCTGCACTCTGATCTACTTTTTTGAACCTATATCTGCAAGAAAAATGGTTTTTTTGTTGGGGGGAGGGGTTTTCCTTGTTCAAACCCTATTTTTGGAATTAACCTTATACTATAATTGAAATTACATAAATAAGAAAAGAAAACAAAACAATTCACCTTGCTTATGTAGAAGCCCTTGTGGCGAATTCAAATTTGTGGATCAACAAGTATATATGTACCAAATGGATGTAGAATGTAGGATGTAGGATGTCTCAAATTGATTGCTTGTAGATCTTCAACACCAATATTGAATGGATCTTGGAATAGGAAGAGGCTTGGAGGAATATGGATGGAGAAATCTTCAACAAGAGGGCTCCATAGAGCTTGAATCCTTCAATGGCTACCAATGGATCTCCTTGATGATTTGAATGATTAAATGCCTGAGTGCTTGAATTATTGAGTTCTTGAATGCTTGAGAGTAGATGATTGCTTCAAATATTTATTCTTAGCTTGCACTTAGATTTCACCTCTTGAGACTTAGAGAAAATGAGAGGAGAAGGCTTCCTTATATACCAATCTAGGGCACAATCTTCTAGAGAGGCCTACATAGGAGAATTAAATTCCCATTAGATCTATACCCCTATAAGTGGACCTATATCAAATATAATTTAAGAGTCATCATTTCAGAACCCAAAACAACCGACCCGAAAGTGAGAATTAAATCTTTCCGAAGCCCGACATCCATAAAATGCAGAAACTTGAAATCTGGACCTTGGGCCAGAAAAAGGTCAATTCTGACCTAGGTCAAGGTTGAGGTTGACCTTGACCCTGAAGTTGATAACTTCAAATCTGCAGATCAGGGTGCCAAAAATAGGCCAGAGAGAAGTGAAAAGGGGGCAGAACAGGGGGACAATCCATATCTAAGTCAAAGACCTATTCAAGGCGCTTGACATGACCCCAAACCACTTACTCAGAGGGCTAAACCAGTCCAAAATGGAAGTGTTTCCATTTTCCAACGATACATTTAGCCCCCACTTTAGCAAGAGTATGGACTCGATGCAAACTCTTGGTAAAGGAAATCATGAAGAAAAGATAATATTATTGAAATCAAAAGGGAAAAAGGAATCCTCAAGCCCCCAGGGACTTAAGTTGTTGTCAACCCTAAGATCACGATAAGAGAGACATCACCAATCAAAGAGAAAAAAAGAGAGAGGGTGTGATTACCTTTCCCAATGAGATGTGTGTATCTCATTGTGAACCACAAAATGGATAGGATGGCCCACCAAGAAAGCACTTGTTAGTCACCCCATAAATTTGTGCGCCATCTAGCAGATTTGTGTATGTATGTAGTGTGTCTTCTCATGGATTTTATGAAGTACCCGTTGATCCATATCTTTATATCACCATGGAATACATATTTGTAAAATGCCTATCTCTTTAGGATTTAGCAACTTATGTGAGTTACCTTCAAAGGATTTAGAATATTAATTGTAATTGAATGCGTATCTCTTCAGGATTTAGCAACTTATGTGCATTGCCTTCAGAGGATTTAGCATTCTGCGAAAAAAAATGTTAGAAAAAAAATGTATAATATAGAATGAGGGAGGCCATATATATGCCCCCCTCCTTAAGATGGAAAAATACATACTATTTTGACATGTTAAAGAAAAAATAACAAGGATAAAGCCTTCTTCAACATAAATACAATATCCATAGACAACACCCAGTCCAAGCCAAGAAGGTCACAGCTCCTATGAGGCCATGGAAGGGATGAATACAATGAGATATCATTCAAGAAGTGAAAAGTAACCCTTGTGAGGGATAACACACTATTAAGTTTCCAAGGTGAGATATTTATCAACCATGGAAACCCAATATCAAACAACAAAATAGGTTATGATCAAGGACATAGATCCTCAATGCAAACCAAAATTTTCATGTATGATTGGATATCACATAATAGATAGGTACTACTTAACCAAGGGACAAGTGGATCCCGGAAAGATAGAAAAGAAGGAGATGGCATCCTTTCCCCCAAGCCTAGGAACAAGGATGAAAGGGGACCTATTATATTTCTCACAATACTATGAAAGACAATGAGCCCACAAGGATTAGGCTAACATTGCTTAGATAATGTAGAGTTCCATAATAGGAACATAAATGTTATTTAGAGAAAACAGGATTGAAATACAACTCATCGCCACATGATATATAAATAATTTACTATCAATGAGCTGACTAATCTTATAATGTAAAGCTTGACATTCATTAGTAGAGTGATCATGAAATCTATGATACAAACAAAAAGGAAGAGTCTTCAAGTGTGGACTACATTTCTTTTTGCGTTTAGGTCTAGTAATCATCTTAGCACTAAGGAGTTTAGGAAAAATAACTTCTTGGTCAAATTCCTTCATAGGGTCATCATGTTTTAAAGTGTTATTTGAGATGTTGGTAACATTGATGTGTTATTGAGGATTAAATCCCAATCCATCATAATGCTCATGCCCTACATTCTGTAAGAGCATTTGAATTCCTTTTTTATGCTTACCACATCCTTGACCATGGAATCCTTGTTTAACTAGTAAGTAATAACTAGGACCATAATGAGAATCCATATAAGAAGGAGTCAATGGAACTTCAATAGTCACTATGTCTTAATTAGTAGGTTTGACAGATTCATAGTGGGTAGAAGCAGCAACAAATTTATTATGAAGGGCATTAGAAATAGGAGAAAAATCTCATTGTTCAAACTCTCTTTGTTGCTTCATAAAATCAAGATTAGAAACCTTATATTCTCCAATAAAGGTAGGATTAAAATTGAAGGTTCCACAATCATCTCTAGGAAGAGAATTAGAGGAAGAGGGATTACTATTAGGAATAGGAATATTGTGGGTTTGAATATTCAAACAAGGATTTTGTGCATCATCTGTATAAAGTGTATACACCATGTTGTTGTGAATAAATGTGACTTTACGGTGAAGGGTGGAAGGGACAACATGCATCTCATGCAACCAAGGTTTACCCAAAAGGAGGTTATAATTAAGAGGTCTAGGCATAACATGACAAGGAGAATTTAGAATGACCAAACCTACTTTGATAGGTAAGGTAATGATGCCCAAATTGTTCTTATCAATGTTATCAAAGCCACATATAGGAGCATTGTCAGGTTGAATAGTTGAAAGATCAACTTTAATTTATTTGAGCATGTCCATGCTACAAATATTAAGCCCAAGTCCATAATCAATAAAGGTCCTACGAATGATGCTCTTATTGATAGTAACAACAACAATAAGAGCATCATATTAATTCTGAACTTCTTTAGAAGGTAAATTCTTTTGAGTGAATACAATGTTAGGAGGACTTGGGATAGCATGCATGCATCGTAACAAGGCATTGATGTTCTCTTGATTAGGAGGTGGAGTGGAAAGAGTTGCTAGAGATTTTTGCAAGGTTTCATGGTAGGTAGGTGAAGTTTGAAGAAGCTCCCATAAAGAAATATTGGTAGGGGTATTGTACAATTGGTTTATCAAATCACACTCCTTTCTATGAAGAGGGGGTGGAGGAGGACGAATGGGTTGAGAAGGTGGTAAAGAAATAGGACCCATTGGATTAGGTTGAGGGTTATTCCTTGTACAATAAGCATGTGAAATAGATTTTGTGTTATCAAAGAAATCCAAAGGATCCCTAGGTTTACACTTGATAGTAATGTGAGGACAACCTTTAATAGTCAATAATGGTTTTGGATAAACCATGTTAGTTGTCTCAACACTACAAACAAGTTCAAAAGAAGGAAGAAAAGAATACATCCTAGGAGGATATGAGGTAGGATCTTGATTCTCCATAAGATCATCACTAAGGGGGAGAGAATCAAGGGAATTTATATCATTCTTCGCTAATGCCTCATCACTAGAAGGAATCTCAAATGGAGGTAAAGTATCTATAATGTATTCTTCTTTCTCTAAAATGTCTGCATAAAGGGAGTGTGTTTTAGAAAAAGAGTCACCATCATGTATGAATATGTCATCCATTAATAAATCACCCTCTTGTATCAAGGCATCTTCACAAGGAGGGCATAATTCAATGTCTTTATCCAAGGGTTCATCCCAAAAAGTAAAATCATCCACAATGACTTCATGAGGAAGAGAGTAATCAACATCCAAATGTAAAGGTTCATCCTAAATAGGAGGATTATCATCCCTATCAATAAAGCACTTTGTAGGAGCACCATAGATCACTAAAGCTTGATCCCTAAAGGGGAAAGAAGGTAAATTATATACTAAAGTAGGCTCATAGAAAAGACATAGATTAGGAGAATAATTAACATCAATCCTTAACTCATCTCCATAAAGAGAAAGATTAAAGTCATCTGCTTTCTCTAATATATAATTACAAGGTAATACAAGAGAGGAAAAAGCAACATCACACACACTAAATTGTCTTTCTAGGTGTATCAATGTTGGAACATAAAGGTAACCATGCACACACCCTATGGTAAAGGTCAATTGAAGAGGTTGTAGAGGAGGATGAAATAGGAATGTGATCCATGGATATCTTATTCAAACAATTTTCATCCTCACTTCCATGTACCTCATTATGGGATCTATCCTCTTTCACAAAAAAACCCTCATCAAAGTATTCAAAACAAAAATCATACATGTTGAACACCAAGTAACATTACAAGCATGAAAAATGTAAATTTTTTGTATTTTTAAAGAAATTTTGTGATTTTTATTTTTGACATATAAATGCAAGAGAATCAAAGAAATTGACTTTTAAATGAATGTAAGATCCAACATAAGATGCAAATCTAAAACCAAAAAGAAAGAGTTGTTCACGTCGGGTTCACCAAAATTTAATAGAGAAAATATGGATAGGGTTTAAAACAATGTTGGTTTTCTCATAAAAGTGTCCCTATGCACATATTATCCACTTAAATTTAATTGTAATTGATAAGGGGTGTAAATCTGGAAATGTTTGTAAAGGAAAATGGAATAAAATACATACCTATGAAAAAGAACCTACTAAAAACCATATCAGATGGTCTTAGAAACTATTGATATCCATGATTTTGTAATAAAACTACGAGATCTACAAAACCCAGAAATTGTTTTCCAATCTGACACAGTTCCAATTTTGACCCTCAAGTCAATGTCTCCATTGACCCAAAATTTTTGATTCTGACCTAGGGAAAAATCAACCTCCGATTCTGACTTAGGGTAGAATTGACCTCTAAAATCTCTAATAGAAATTTTTTTTCCAGATCTCGATAGTTTTTCAAAAAGGGTATCTGAATTTTCACTCTGATCCACTATTCTGAACCTGTATCTGCAAGAAAAATGGTTTGTTTGTTGGGGGGAGGGTTTTGCCTTGGTGAAACCCTGGTTTTGGAATTAACCTTATAATATAATTGAAATTGCATAAATAAACAAATAAAATAGAGAAATTCACCTTGCTTATGTAGAAGCCTTTGTGGCGGATTCAAATCCGTGGATCCACAAGTATGTATGCACCAAATGGAAGATGCTTGGAGGAATATGGATGGATAAATATTCAACAAGAGAGATACATAGAGCTTGAATCCTTCAATGGATACCAATGGACCTCCTTGATGATTTTAATGATTGAATACTTGAGTGCTTAAATTATTGAGTTATTGAATGCTTGAGAGTAGATGATTGCTTCAATATATTCTTTCTTCAAATCTTGCTTCTTAGCTTGCACTTAGATTTCACCTCTTGAGACTTAGAGAAAATGAGAGGAGAAGGCTTCCTTATATACCAATCTAGGTCACAATATTCTAGAGAGGCCTACATAGGAGAATTAAATTCCCATTAGACCTATGCCCCTAGAAGTGGACCTATATTAAATATAACTTAAGATTCATCATTTCAGAACCCAAAATAGTCGACCTGGAAGCAGGAATTAAATCTTTCTGAAACCCAACATCTGGAAACCCCAAAAACTTGAAATCTAGACCTTGGGCCAGAAAAAAGTTGATTCTAACCTAGGTCAAGGTCAAGGTCAACCTTGACCTAGGTCAAGGTCAAGGTTAACCTTGATCCAGAAGGTCGACCTGGACCCTAAAGTCAAGAACTTCAAATCTGTAGATTAGGGTGCCAAAAATAGGTCAAAGAGAAGTTTAAAAGGGGAAGAACAAGGGGAAAAGCTAGATCCAAGTCAATGACCTATTAAAGTCACTTGACATGACCCCAAACCACTTGCTCAAAGGGATAAACCAGTCCATAATGGAAGTGCTTCCATTTCCTGACGAGACAGTTATGAAATGAGCATATAACCTAAGATAATTCACAGTTATCTCAATTGAATACCAAATTTTAAATGACAGATTGATTGATTGTGGCCACAATCAATTGAATTTAACCATGCAAGGTGAAAAGACCAATTTATAATAGAAACTATGAATAATTTTAGGAACATGCAACACTACACTATCACTTTGAAGAAAATTTATAGATTTTATCTAAGGGACTAATTGAAAATGAAAATAAATCTATTCCTATAGATGAGAGAAAAAGGGCACTTATCTTTATTGATTTTATAAAAATGAAACAATTAGGTCCATGTTACAGTTGTTGATCAAAACTATCCAATCTGAATATAGTAATAATGATAATCATTGTTTCGTATTGATCTTGGTATCCTTAATAATATAAAGACCAAAGAATGCAAACAAGCTTCAGATCAATACATCTATTCATAACTAAAACCTAATCCTAGGATCAACAACTGAATAGTTATAATTACATCTCAGGAATGATTAACATCCTTGTCTAAAAATCAGTTATTGAACAAAAGAGATTAGAATAATGGTCAATAAAAAATCACTTGTGATTTTTTAGAGACAATTTAGAATAATGATTCTGTGTTAAGACATTATGGTTCTTCGATCATACTTATATCCATATATTTCAGCTTCTGATAATGAACATATTTCCTGGAAGGTCGAATAACTTTATCATTTTGAACATGCATGTTGACATTGTCAACCATCTTCTACTACTATATATCTTCATAATAATTCCTCACAATGTGTCTTCATGTCTTTATCTACCTTAGTATCTTATGAAGTTCACATTGTTTTATCATTGAACATATCCATAATCGTCACCCTCGAAACCCTGCATGAAGATGTTGATGTATCAAATAATAAATCAAACCCTAAGAGAAATAAAAATAATATTAAAATATAAACAAAAAAAGGAAATCCCAATCATCACTTCCACTCGGGCACTCTATCTTTTTTACTGTCGAAGACACGTGTCAAGATCACGTAATGCCTTGAAGACTAAAAATTGTGCATCTCCGCTTTGAGGCATTATGCCTACCGCTGATGTTTTTTGTGCTTTAATAAATGATCATGTTACTTTAGAGTTTGTGGGTCCAGGACGCATGTCAACATCGCACAATCCCTTAAAAGTTAAAGATCTTCATCTCTGGCTTTAAGGGATAGTGCTATCCATAGATCCTGCCTGAATCTTAATGATGCATCACCCTTTCTTATAACTTGGACTTCAATGGGACTAAGACATGCATCAACATGGCACATTGCCTTGAAGAGTAAAAATCATGCATATCCACTTTGAGGCATTACACCTGTCATCGATGCTTTCCATCCTTTAACTACTGATCATATAGATCATGCCTTGGTGGGTCTGGGACACATGTCACCTAGGCGCGTTGCCTTAAAGGTTAAAAATGTGCATCTCTGGCTTTGAGGCATTACACTAACTATAGATCATCATTATCTTAACCACCACTTAATCTCTAAAACCTTGTTATCATTCAATCACTTTTATCAATGGTTTAAAAGATCACCATTAGTAATACCCATGTGCTAAAAGATGTGGCTTAAGTAACTTGAACTTTAATATACTTTAGAAATGATGTGTTATCCTTATCATTCACCTGACCAATCAAATGCTACCATCTGTATCCTCCCTATCATACTACATCTGGCCTCAGTGGGTCTAGGACATGCATTAACATCACACATTCCCTTAATGGTTAAATATCTGCATCTCTAGCTTTAAGGGATAGCACTAACCATCGATGTGGTTTGATCAAAATGATGCTTTAACTATTAATCTTCTACTCATATCTTAGTGGGACTAGGAAACATGTCGATCAGGCGCATTCCCTTGATGAGTAAAGGATGAGCATATTTACTTTGAGGCATCACGCATGCCGTAGATCTTCACCAAGGTTTAATGGTTGATCTATGTTTGTTTACTTAGAGCACTTGTGGGTCAGGGTAATGCATTAGTATATAAAAATCCCTTGAAGGTTAAAGATCTGCATCTTTCCAATCGAGGGATAACGCCACTCATCAGATGAAACTTGACTTTCTCGATGTATTAACCTATTTTGACTTTAGTCAACCGAGATCTAAGGACACATGTTAGATAAGTGCATTCCCTTGAAGGTTAAAGGGAGTTCATTTTTCATTTAAGGGATAGCGCTAGGTGTAGATTTACACTGAGGTTTAACTGTCAAACAGATCTGCACAAGAGTATAAAGACAAGAAAAAACTACATGATGAATTCAAAAATGAATATGAAGGTCGAGAAACATAAGAGTAATATGATATATAAATTAGAGATAGACATAAGAGATAAATAAAAGCATAGATAAATATGTAAAATATTAAATCATAAATCACAATAATGAGTATAAAATATACTTCCCTGATTTGTATAGATAAATAAATTTAACCTGCAAATCTGGGTTCCACTAGTGGCTCTTTCTGGGGATGTGTGTCCATACTTGGACACATTAATATCTCAGTTATCTCTGGAGAAGCAAATCATTAGAAGAAAAAAATAAAACAATACATATTGCACAAATAGGGAATAAAACCTGCCTTTAACATCTTTCAAAAGAAAAAGGGTTTAAGATACTGACCATGTATAGGAAGTTCATGAGGATAACCTTCCAAATCTTGTAAGAGATAAGAATTCTCACCTCCTTTACCAATGATGACAAAAGGACCTACCCATAGAGAATCAAATTTTCCATCTCTTCCTTTGTCCTGATATCTTACATTCCATCTCAAAACCAATTCTCCTTCCTAAAACTTCCTTTTTGTGGTCTTCTTGTCAAAAAAACCTTCACTCTCTGCTATAATCCATGATTTATCTCTTGGTCTTGATTCGTTATTTCATCCAATTCTGCAAGCTAATGAAATCTATCCTCCATGAAATCCTCATCTTCCCATTGTTCATTATTTACAAATTTGTACACTGTTAACAAATCATTGAATGGTAAATGGCCTTTCTTTCCATAGACAATTTTATATGGTGCATATCTAGTAGACTTCTTAATCATAATTATGTCTTACCACAGTGCAAGTGGTAAATTTGAATCCCATGATCTCTTGTTTTTGTTCAACATTCTTTTGATGATCTTCATTATATTCTTGTTACTAGATTCTTCTTGGCCATTTCCTTGTGGGTGATAAGGAGATGAATAGGAAATCGTTATTCCATATTTCTCATAAAAATCAGTGAACTCTATGGATCACAAACACATAGAACTATCAAAAATAATCTTATGAGGAACACAAAATCTTGTCAATATATTTTCAATTAGGAATTTTATCACCACTTTACTAGTATCTTGTCTAGTAGGTATGGCTTCCACCCATTTAGTGAAGTAGTTAGTGGCCACCAAAATCCATTTATGTCCACCACTAGAATCATGATTTATTTCTCCTATGAAGTCTATTCCCCACATTTACAATGGATTTTCAGAAAACATGGGATTAAGAAGTAATGCACCATTGTATTTTAGTTTTCCTGAGAACTTTTGACATGCTTCACATCTCAAAATATCAGCATGGAATCCTTTAAACAAATAAGGACAGTAGTATCTTGCATTCAATATTTTATGGGTAGTGGTATTTGCTGAAAAATGTCCCCCACATGCCCCATCATGAAGGTCCTTGAGCACTTTATTTTCTTGATATACATCTAAACAAAAAAGAAGTATACCATCCATATTTTCCACTATAGATCTCCTTGTATCAAGAAATATTTAGATGCCTATAACTTTATTGTCCTTTTCTGACTATCTGTAAGGCTTTCTAGAAACTTCATATGTTTTAAGAAATGTACTATGTTAGTGTACCAAGGGCACCTTTCAATACTAGTCTGAGTCTCACTTAAATCCACTTGATTGACTCGTAATGCATCCATATTTGATTATGCCATTATCTTGCTAATCCTTGTCCTCTAATAATTTTAGTGATCTAAATCTCTATGTCAAATTCCTAAATTTGATTCATTCATCTGTGTCTTCTCCCAGTGAATTCTGATTGACTGAAATATATATCCTTTACTATTGCATTAGGAACATAGGCTACCACTTTTTCTCCAACCAAATAAGGCCTAAATGATTTCACTTCTTTCACAAGTGCATAAGCTTGTTTCTAATTAATGTCATGATTTAACTCAAAGGCTTGAAGAGTCTTACTAAAGAATGCTATTGGTTGTTCATAACCTTCACTATCCTTTTTCAACAAGACAACAACAATGGTGTGGTATGATGTAAACAAAAATAATTGAAATGGTTTAGTATAATCTAGAGACCTAAGGATAGGAGCTTCCTTAATTTCCTTTTTAATATTTATAAATGCGTCTAAGGCTTCATTATTCTATTTCATGTATGCATCCTTCTTCAACATCACAACAAATGGTTTAATTATTTCTAGAAAATTTGGGACAAACCTCCTCACAAAATTTATTTTTCCAAAGAAGGATTGGATCTTTTTGACATTCTTAGGGATCTTAATTTTATTTATTGTTGCAATACTCTTAGGGTCTATTCTCACTCTGTCTTTGGATACAATGTGTCCTGATAATTTTCCTTCAGTGGCACAAAATGACATTTCTTTGGGTTCAATGATATCCCATATTCAAGGGCTCTTTGAAATATTTTCTTTAAATGTTTGCAATGATCTTCTTCTTGTTTGGAGTAAGTAGTCAGGTCATCTTGATATATCACCATAACCACATCAATAAAATCCTCAAAGGACACATCCATTTCTCTTTGGAAATTAGCCCCTGCATTAGTGAGTCCAAAAGGCATTCTAGCATATACATAAGTACCCCAAGGTGTAGTAAATGTTGTTTTATATTGTTCCTCTTCTTTTACCTTCACCTAGTTATACCCTAAGAACCCATCCATCTTTGATAATAACTCATTGCCTATGACTTTCTGCAACAATTCTTCCATGTTTGGTAATGCATAATTGTCCTTTAATGATGATATATTTAGATTCCTGAAATCTACACAAAGTCTGATATCACCATTCTTCTTTCTGATAGGAACCAAATTTGAAACCCATGTTGAATTTCTAATTGGATTTATTATACCAGCATCCTATTGGAATTATATTGAGATGAATTGTACTGAGAGGGGAGGGGTGAATCAGTACCACTAAAAATTTTCTTGGTTAGCCCACTAACCCTTAGTCATCAGTTTGTAAATTATCTTATCTAATTGTTCATCTATCTTTATGCATATGAAATCATATCATACATTCTTTTGATATGTAACAATAATAGAAACATTCATGAAGATAGATAACACGTGACACAAGATATGATATCGCTGAAAACTCCTGTTAAGGAAGTAAAAACTGCGGTGGGGATTGTTACCCACAAACTTCACTATCTGCAGATAAGAAGAGCCGATTAAGGCTTACAATTTTGGTCACTTCTGATGACCTACCCTGTTAGGAGTATTACA